>JAFFST010053061.1:63846-107778 GCA_022414735.1 Noturus placidus
GGTGGATTAGTGGACAACCCGCTCTACCGACTGAGCCACAACCGCCCTCAGTGTGTAGATCAGTGTGTAGAACAGTGTGTAGAACATCAGTGTGTAGAACTCTCTATACATACATTCCTTAATAACATGGCATGTTTAAATGACATAATCACGTGTTTATCTTCAGGCAGTGTTGATTTTCTGGACCAGCCCACCATGGCGTTTGTGCGCTTGGAGGAAGCCGTGTTACTGGACTCGGTTCTGGAGGTTCCAGTTCCTGTGCGGTTCCTCTTCATCTTACTTGGACCAAACAACTCCAGCATGGACTACCACCAGATCGGACGCTCAATTTCCACGCTGATGTCTGACAAGGTCAGATGATCTAATAATGCTGGTTAGCTTTAAACAACATTATAATGTTGAATTAGTTCCTCCACTCTTTGCAGGAGCTTCAGCAGTATATGGTGGGAAATTCATTTAGGCAGCTTATAAAATAGCACTCGAACCAGAATGTCCTGTTATATTGCTCCGAAAATGACTCCTGCGCACCATAATATTGGCCACAAAAGGTGTTCCATAGTTGTTGTTTTTTTTTGTGTGTGTATTTACAGCTGAAAATATACATTTCACAGTGACATTATGGTTATAATAAGTTATTAATTAATGCATTTATGAAATAATTATTGTTTCCAGTCATTCCATGAAGCTGCATATCTGGCTGATGATCGTCAAGACCTTCTGAACGCCATCAACGGCTTCCTGGACTGCAGCATTGTTCTTCCTCCTTCTGACTTTGGGGGCGACGACCTGCTGCGCTCCATCACTCACTTCCAGAGAGATATGATCAAAAAACGAGAGGAACTGGAAATCAGCATGATGAACAATGAACAAAAGAGCCTGGAGGAGAAAGGTCAGAGAACATCTGGAATAAATATAGTACATTATACATACAAAGACCTACTGATTATATAGGACTTTTGTGAAATAATTTTATTGATTTATTAATGAAATTATAACAATAAAGAGTTCAGTTCCATATGTATGTCCAACATTACAGGTTTACTTTTTAAAGTAGCTATTCAATGGATTGTTTATGTACATTAATTCTCATATGTTCACTATTATTTGAACTTCTAAAGACTGAATTAGATTAGTAATAGAGTTATTTTAATTTATTTCTATTTACGTAGCCTATATCTTTCTCAGTTCAAGGACGTAAATATAAATCAGGAGATCTCGGGGGTGTTCAATTAAAAATGTATTGAAAAGTTATATCCATAATCCTGAAGTTAAAAGAAGAAAGGACTAGATATTAATGTTGAGCTAGTAATATGATTTAGGAGCACAAGAAAGAAGAACTACGGGTCCAGGATTCTGATACTAAAGGGGACCAGAAAGTAAGCACTAGCTTTTAGCAGAACATTTATTAAAAGTTAACAGTTTTAAGAACTTTTGGTTCCAAGAAGGTTTACATTTAGTCTATCCAGGTTTCTGGGTGTTCTGCACAGAAACCTTAAGACGCCATGCATATTTTTTCTTTCTTTTTTGTTTTCTCGTGATCATGACTTACTTTTCTCGTGATGTTGACATTACATAAGTTTTGTCATGATCATAAATTTTCTATGTACTTGACATGTTTCGGAGGCAGCAAAAGCTTAGTGCAATCCCACAGCATCATTTTAATTAACTAATTTGTTTTTACTTTGATCAGGGATTCGCTCCAGCTGAAATAGCTCTATGTCTGTCAGTGATTGACAACTTCCACATTAGAAGGAAGCTGTCAGATCTATATCTTTATCCTCTAAGACAATCTAGTGACCGTGAACATGTTCTCAGTTTCATTGCCAGCCAACTTGAGGGGGCAATACATCTGTATGGCTACAGAATGATGTTTGAAAGAATCATTTAAATTATTTAAAGCTTTTTGTTCTGTCAAGATCACCAAAAAAACAACTTTTGTTATGTCACGATAACGAGAAAACGGTGGTAAACTTCCAATTTAAATCTGGTATAAGATGTTACTATAGAAATGGTCTGCACTTGCAGTATATAGCGATTTTTAGCCTTAGCAGCTCTGCAAAAGCTCGTTACACTGTTTCTCATTCATGTTCTCATTCACACACACACACTCTTACCCCAGTGTGAGCTGCAATGCAAGGGACTAGATTGCAATCAGGATCAACTTGGGGTTAAGTGTCTTGCCCATGTGGAGACCCGTGGGCCAGGGATTGGACCGCCAACCCTACGATCAACCACCTGAGCCACAGCCGCCCCATGTGTATTGATAGTAATGATAGTGTCCATGCAGGCAAACATACACAATTACTATCTGTGCTGTTATAGAAAATTCATCAAAACCTTCTGACCAATCAGATTTGACATCACTGTGGTATACAGTAAGCATTCATAAGAAATGATGATGGCAATTTAAACTACACGGAAGAAATATTTGAAGCTACTATACTCTACCCTTTTAACAAATAATCAAAAAAGTTCATAATAAGTTAATAATAACATGATTTTTTGTCTCCTGTGCAGAGTCTCTGTTGGTGCACCATGAACGTGGTGGTGACGATGACCCTCTGAAGAGATCAGGTCGGCCGTTTGGAGGTTTAATCCGAGACGCACGACGCAGATACCCAAAATACATCAGTGACTTCACAGATGCTCTGAACCCACAGTGCATGGCGGCCATTATATTTATTTATTTCGCTGCTCTTTCTCCTGCCATCACATTCGGAGGGCTGCTTGGTGAGTTAGAACAACAAGTTACAAAAAGTAACTTATACATACTAATGACATAGTAAGCAGCCTACAGTAATCTAGCAAACACGACAATACAAGCACAAGCTAACATCTCTGAGTCTCATCATTTGTTATAGATCTTTGGTTTAATGGGTTTTTGTGTGTTTATATGTGTGTATGTGTAGGTGAGAAGACGGAAGGTCTGATTGGTGTTTCAGAGCTAATTATTGCTACGTGTATTCAGGGAGTGCTATTTTGCTTGCTGGGAGCACAACCGCTGCTGGTGGTCGGATTCTCAGGGCCTTTATTAGTGTTCGAAGAAGCCTTCTATTCCGTAAGTGTGAAATCATTAATTTAATAAAATAACATTTCAGGCTTATGACTTGACACATCACATTTATGTGTTTGGAGACGGTGTGATCTTTTCTCATATTATTTCTAGTGTTCTTATAGCACAGCACTGTTGAATACTCAATTCTGATTCTTCATAAGGTGTTGATGAAGATTCTATAGCAGCGTGGTTCAGAAAGTAGTTCTGGTTGCAAGGCAAATCACAGGTTTATGTTAACCCGCTCACTCTAATATGTTGTTGTTTCTATAGTAACAGCTTACACAGGGATTTATATGACAGCAGTTGAAACAGTTAGAGATAAAGACATGGGAAAGTCTTCATGATAAAAGAGTTTGCAGTTTGCAGTAACTTCAATATAGAGAAAAAAAGAATCTCTGTTTATAATGTAATATAATGTAAATAATGTAAAATATTGTTAAGTATATCATGTAAATGATTTTGCAGATGTTCAAAAGCATTAAATCTAACTATAAATGGATTAAAAGTACATGCTTTTATAGGAAAATATTTCATTTCAGGCTGTAAATGTCTCCATTGATATGAGATGTCTCCATCATTTGTATACTCTGTCCCCCAACAGTTCTGTAAGAGTAATGATTTGGAGTACCTGGCAGGTCGGGTATGGATTGGGTTCTGGCTCATCATAATCGTGGTGCTCATGGTAGCATTTGAGGGAAGCTTCCTGGTTCGATTTGTCTCTCGTTTCACTCAGGAGATTTTCTCTTTCCTGATCTCACTCATCTTCATCTATGAGACCTTCTCCAAACTCATCAAGGTCAGTATGCAAGGTCTCTTGCACTAAACTGGATCATTCCATGACACAGAGCTAACACACTACTGTTCGAACTTGCCTTCATTGAATTCCACGACGAATACTTACGTGTGACAATGCGTTCATTATAAAAGGCTTATTTTGGATCGCTAACTTGCTGTTTATGAACTAGTGTTATAAGTAAACCCCTAATGGAATAAGGTGCATGTTAACTCCCTTGTTTACTAACTAGCTAGCATGCAAATTTGCAGATTTGCTGCCTAGAATGATAAATATCTGTTTGAAATCTGATGTAAAGGAGTAATGCAAGGTTTCCCAACCAGAGGTTCATGGTGCCATCACACCATTTTTACATTTTACATTTTACAATTACAGGTATTGTAAATTTTATATATATATATAAAAAAAACTATATATATATATATAGTTAATTTAAGTAAAAAACTAAATTAATTTAAACCATTTCTACTGTAGGATTGTGCTTCTTAATATCACACTTAAAATGGACAGACAGGTTGTCAGTAAAAGAAAATTACAAGAGGATTAACACCCATTGCAAATTAGACAACAAAATTCTAATGCCAGTACAGCAAAGAATATTTAATCTTAGGATTTACGTGCATTTACAGTGACAAGGCCAAACCCTTTCCCTTCCCAGGTGTGTGGTATGTCTGAAGCCAGCTTTATTGAACTGACATTTGGAAGCAATGCATGAAAACCTGGCTATAAACCCAAACAAGGAAAGGTTGCATGGATTAAAACAGCAACAGAAGTTGTAAATGAATAAAACAAACTTATTCACTAAGAAAAATATTCACTTAACATTAACCTGCTTAACATCCCCAGTTGTGCTTGAGGTACAGTTGACTAAAAAGGTTGGGAACCCCTGAAGTAATGGAACAACCCTTAAAATTGCAACACACCACTGGAAGAAATAACTGTCAAGTTGAATTTGTGTCCATGGTTATTGCTGATTTCTGTTCAGTGTTACAACATACAGTATATACTGTATTTTTTTATAACTTGCATTATGTTTCCTGCAGATATTTAAGGAACACCCACTGAAGCGCTGCTCGCTACTCAATGAGTCCATGTTAAACGACTCTGAGAGCTTACTGGTAGAGAATTTCACATTGAACTCATTAGCATCAAACAACAGTTTGATGGAAAATAAGAAGATTGTCGGAGAGCCAAACACAGCACTGCTTTCTCTGGTTCTCATGGCAGGAACGTTCTTCATTGCGTTTTACCTGCGCAAATTCAAGAACAGCGCCTTCTTTCCAGGCAGGGTGAGACGGAGTCTTATTAAACTTATATTTATTCATTTTTCAAGCCTTAACCAAAGTGACTGTTAGCTAAGGCTAACAACAGTTGAGGGTCGGACTGCAGTCAAGACCGTCCAAGACAAGTCCAAGACCAGAACTTGCCTTGATCTTAAGGTGATTAAGACCAAGTCAAGAGCAAGATGTCAAGATGTTTTTCTAAAAGAAGGAATTGTTTATTGTGAAACTGTTCAAGCTTAAAAATTCAAAAGCAACAAAAGATTTTTTTTTTTACCATATTCAATGAGACCAATGCCCAAGATTGAGATCAATATAAATGCCAGGAACACAGAGACAATATAACAATATAGAAAATCTTTAAAGACCCAACTCAAGTCCTACTCAAGGCCTTGGTTGACACTTAAGAATCCTAATAATACCACTCCTAGCACTACCAATTATAATAGAGTTTTTCTCAAAGATACTGCTTGGATTCGAACTTAAAAACTTAGCACTGAATCATAAAGCCAGTTTCATCTCATTGCAGTCACAGCATGGGCAACTGGTACAAATAAACTAGCAGGACTAAGCCTCACCCCCTGTCTCTCAAAGTCACCGTCTCTCCACTTCCGATTATTTGCTAACAAATGTCTGATTATTTACCACTTTGCTGGAACTGTGTGCAACCGCATAACCAACGGTTCTAAGAAAAATACACATAATGGTATGAAGGAGCGAGGATGGGGATGTAGATTTATGACAGTCATGTCAGGTGATTACACAAAGTAAATAAAGAGATTTGTTCTCTATTTGATCTGATATACAGTCCCCTCTAAATCTACTGCAATGACAAGGCCAATTCACTTATTTGTGCTATATACCAAAGTCATTTTGGTTTGAGATCAAAAGGTGGATGGGAGACAGGATTTTAGGATTTTCGCTTTTATTTCCTGGTATTTACCTATAGATATGATAAACAATGTAGAACCTTTTATATCAGACCTCCCAATTTTTAGGCAATCAAAAAGTAAAATACAGTATCTCACAAAAGTGAGTACACCCCTCACATTTTTGTAAATATTTGATGATATCTTTTCATGTGACACTGAAGAAACATGTGACACTTTGCTACAATGTAAAGTAGTGAGTGTACAGCTTGTGTAACAGTGTAAATTTGCTGTCCCTTCAAAATAACTCAACACACAGACATTAATGTTTAAACCGCTGGAAACAAAAGTGAGTACACCCCTCACAATTTGGGTGTACAACAAGGGGTTTACTCACTTTTGTGAGATACTGTAAAGTAAATACACTTAATATTTGGTGCCATTTCATTTGCTTGCAATAAATGCATCAAGCCTGTGATTGATTGACATCACCAAATTGCTTTAGGAGATGAAAGGTTGCTCAAATGGGATAAGGGCTGGTGATTGACAGTCTAAAACCATCCATTTTCCCCCTTATAAAGTCCTTTGTTGAGTTGGAGTTTTGGATCATTGTCTTGCTGCATGATGAAGCTCCTCCCAATTAATTTGGATGTATTTCTCTGTAAAATGATGTACAAAATGGTCATATAAATTTCTGAATTCATTCTGCTAGTACTATCATGAATTACATCATGGATTAAGATTAGTGAGCCAATCCATACACAGCCATGCAAGCCCAAGCCATGACACTACCTCCCCCATTCTTGACTGATGAGCTTCTATGATTTGGATCATGAGAAGATCCATTTTTTCTTGACACTTCTGGTTTTCATGTTCATTTATCCTTTTTTACCAACAAATGCAGTCTTCACAGGTGAAACCCATTACTCACAGCAAGAGCAGACATTCAGAGCTATTAATTATTTAAACAATCAATTTAACAGGGCACACCTGGTCAGCAAGGAACACCTATCACATGTTCCAATATTTGTGATCATTTGAAAGCATCGGTGGGTTCAAACAAATGGTGCCATGCTGTAAGTTTAACACATCTTGATGTGAATATGAGGAAATGTAAGCTGAAATTCTGATCTATCGTCTCATACTCACCTTTTGATCTAGCCCTCCCATCTAATATCACTGTGGTATCGTGGTGTATTAATTTGAAGTTGATACAAAATGTGATAGAATGCACCAAATGTCTCGATTCAAATCTCTCCTGTCTGATTTTCGGTCCCAGCTGAGGAGGGTGATTGGAGATTTCGGCGTTCCCATCGCCATCTTTATCATGGTGCTGGTGGATTACAGTGTTCAGGATACATACACACAAGTAAGGCAATCTGTTTGTGATGATCAGTTATTACTGTTGAACTATTACAGTTTTGTAGTAATGTGTAACAGTCACACTGTATAAAATGCATATTAAATAGTCATGTTGTAAATAATAATAATAATAATAATAATAATAATAATTATTATTATTATTATTATAATAAACTTGGTGATGGTGTGTTTTGTGACTGCAGAAGCTGAGCGTTCCTCGTGGTCTCTCTGTGACGAGCCCTAATAAAAGGAACTGGATTGTGAACCCTCTCGGCTCTAATAATTCATTTCCTATATGGATGATGGCAGCCAGCATACTTCCTGCACTCTTAGTGTTTATTCTCATTTTTATGGAGACACAAATCACTACGTGAGTGACTAAAACCGAAACGTAACATCCAACCTATGGTGGAAGAAAGATTTGAAATGGCCTTAGATGAAAAATACAATAGCAGTTGTGAGGTCTTCTGAATAGAAGAAAGTGATGTAATATGGAGTTTGAGGACATTTTCCGGAGTAAAAGTACTATAATTAAAAAAAAAAAATTAGATGTGGATTGTATGATTATTTGTTAGTGCTGGGGAAGTAGACTCTCTGGAAATTTTAATCATGTGGAATGGTGTTATTCCAAAATTCTCTTATTTTACCCCAAAACGCTGCATAGTTCTAGAGTCTTTGTAAACCTGTTTGTCACTGATCACAGAAATATCATGATTTAAATGATTCCTGAACCCATATCGTGACCTGTGTGTGTTTGTGTCTCTGTGCAGGCTGATCGTGAGTAAAAAGGAGAGAATGCTGGTTAAAGGTTCAGGTTTTCATCTGGACCTTCTGCTCATTGTGTGTGTTGGTGGGACCTGTGCTTTGTTTGGCTTACCATGGATGGCTGCTGCGACTGTCAGGTCCGTCACGCACGTTAATGCGCTGACTGTGATGAGTAATGCTGTTGCCCCTGGTGATAAGCCCAGAATTCAAGAGGTCAAAGAGCAAAGAGTCACGGGACTGTTGGTGGCCATATTAGTGGGTGAGTTATTCATTCACATCATCATAATCATCATCATCATCCAGAATGAAACAAATACAGGCATTTATTTAAAAAGTGATTCATTACACGATGAACGCTGATGTTGACCTTAACACATTTTTTAAGCTGCCAAACTGAAGCCTGGAACTCTTACCGAAGAACATAGGCTTTTTAACTAAAAAACAACAACAGTAAGTAAAGAAACTATGAGCACTACTGATACTAGGAGAACAGAACTAGGTAATGTAGGAGGATTCATGAAACTAAGGGAATGACTAAGCTAAGAGAAACACAAGACCTACTGTATGGGAATTAAGTAAATGAAGTAGGACATACAGTACAGGGAAAGTAGCAGGACTAGAATAATTACAAACGTTCAGAGAACTAGGGATTCTAGAAAAACTAGGAGAACGAGGGAAAGCTAGGCGAACTGGAAGAATTACAAAAATGAGAGAAAACTAAGGAGGCTGAGAGCACAACACAAAATAAGAAGGAAATGGAAACTAGAAGTGGGAAAACAGGGAGAACTAGGGAGAAGAGCGGCTGTGGTTCAGTCGGTAGAGCGGGTTGTCCACTAATCCACTAATTGTAGGGTTGGTGGTTAGAGTCCCGGCCTGGATGATCCCATGCCAAAGTGTCCTTGGGCAAGGCACTGAACCTTAAGATGGCAAGCTAGCACCTTGCATGGCAGCTCTACTACCATTGGTGTGTGAGTGAGTGTGTGAATGGGTGAAATGGAGACACAGTGTAAAGCGCTTTGGATAAAAGCGCTATATAAGTGCGCCATTTACCATTTAACTATGGAAACTAGAAGAAGCAGGGAAACTTGGAGAAATAGGACAACAATGTGGACAAGAAGGAGTAGAAAACTACGGACACTAAAGGAGACGACTAGGGAAACAGAACTGTGGAAATAAAGAAATCTGGAAGAACTTGAGGGAGGGCAGGGTGGCCTAGTGATTAACATGTTTGCCTCACACCTCCAGGATTGGGGGCTCAAATCCTGACTCCGCTCCTGCATGCGAAGAGCTTGCATATTCGCTGCGTGCTTCAGGGGTTTCCTCCAGGTTCTCAGGTTTCCTCCCCAAAATCCAGCAAGCCCAAATGCATACATTGTAAGCTGATTGGTCTGAGTTCCTTGGGAGTTCCTTGAGATTCCCAGATTTCCTCACAACCATATGTAGGATAAGCAGTATGAAAAATGGATGGATGGAAAAACTCGGGGAAAACAGGAGAACTATGGAAACAAGAACTAGGTTGACTCAGGAAACTAGGAGAACAACAGCAGCTGTGAGAAGACCTGGAGAACCAGGAAGCTTAATAGTGTTCTGTTGATTTATATATATTCATATACTTTGTGTGTGTGTGTCTATGTAGGTCTCTCTATCGTGATTGGTGAAGTGTTGAGTCTGATTCCTCTTGCTGTGCTCTTTGGGATTTTCCTCTATATGGGTGTGATGTCACTCAACGGTATTCAACTCAGCGAAAGAATGAAACTGCTGCTAATGCCGACTAAATACCACCCGGACGAAATTTTCGTCCGCAAGGTACACACACGCACGCCTGCATTTATAACTGTACTGATGTAGAATGAAAATCACTACACACAGAACATTAATGACACTATATTGTCCGTTTATTAGTGGTGTCAGAACTATAATAAACCTGTAAAAGATGTTTACTACTTGACTGTAAATCTGTCACTTTTTGTCTAATAACTCGCACCCTTGTTGTGTTCGTTTCGCCATAATTGACTGACCTTCGACCCAAGAAGCTGAGTGTCTATAGTTGTGTTTCAGGTGCGGACACTGCGCATGCACCTCTTCACTGGGTTGCAGTTGGTGTGTTTGGCCATTTTGTGGGTGGTCATGTCGACGGCGGCGTCACTCGCTTTCCCCTTCGTCCTCATCCTGACCGTCCCGCTAAGGATGTTCATCTTACCACGGATATTCAACACACGTGAAATGCAGTGTGTGAGTGCACACTCACACACACACACACACACACACACACACACACACACACACACACACACACACACACACACACACACAGGAAGACATTGGAGGACAAAGCTTCTTAATCAGAGATATGATTATGGTTATGAATCATATGATTATGATTAAACTTGATGAGCAAACATTTGTTTGGATATATTTATGAACTACACTTAAAGTGAGCCCTAAGCAAAGCATCCCACATACATTATGATTTCATGAGCTTGATTTAGTGTCTCATACCTATATTGTTATGTGATATAAAAATTAGAGGGCTAAATACTATGATGTGCTGGATCAAGTGCTATTTTTCCAGCAGCTGGAAAAAAAAAGTATAGAGGCTTTGTTGTTAAATTTAACCAAATTTCCAGTGATAATTGTGATAATTGTAACTAGTACTAATCATGCAGCTAAATACATTGGCAATATACAGTCCTGTTAGAGTTATTTTAATGCTTTCCATCTGCTCATTCAGACATCATTATGCTAGTGGTCTTCTTCTTCTTCTTTTTCTTCTTCTTCTTCTTCTTCTTCTTCTTCTTCTTCTTCTTCTTCTTCTTATTTTATTTTATGTTACATTGCATTACATTTGACAGCAAAGGAAAAGATTTGCTATTTCTTTCTACAGTCTGTGTCAGAAATTACCCCATGCGCCAAGCGCCGGTGCGAGCTGTGCGCTCAGTAGACCGAAACGCACACTTCCGGGTTTTTAACATTGACTTTGTTTATTTGTGACGTGAGTTTGTATTGTTTCTGTCCTGTCTCCACCCCTGTTATGTTACTGGTTCTTTCCTAATGTCTCAGCTGTTCTGTGTTACACCCTTTGATTAGTTTGTATATTTAAAACCCTGTGTGTCTTTGTTCCGTGCAATGTATTGAGCTTCAGTGTTTGCCGCCTGAGCTGTTCTGAGACTTTCTTCATTGTCCGTCGTTTCCTGGTTTTTGATCCTGCCATTGTTTCCGCGTTTCTCGTCTATGCCTGTTGGTAGATCACGCCCTCTGACCTACGCCCTCTCATTAAAGCTTTTAACTGCACTTGTCTGCATGTTCTGTCCCTGATTTTTTGGGGGTTTAATGGCAAGTACTTATGTTTAAATGCAGTAATCTACATGCTCTTGAAGAACTTTTTTTTGGATTACTTAAACTTTTTTTTTTAACATGAACAGGTGATTTGCATTTGAATCTGAGTCATGCCTCCAGAAAATAAATTTTAGCAGCTGTGTAACCTGTCTCTGAATAAGCATAACCTTCTGTGTGTAAAGTTGACTCAGGTCCTTATTTAATGATTGTTTATGCATTAACAGACAGACAGACAGACAGACAGACAGACAGACAGCTCACTCTTGTCTTGTGTCTCTTTGCAGCTCGATGCGGACGATGCCGTGCCCACGTTTGATGAGAAGGAGGGAGTGGATGAGTACACAGAGATGCCCATGCCCGTTTGATACTCAACTCCACTTATTACACTCATTTTCTCTCTGTCCATCCACACATGGTGGGATTTCACTGCCAGGGGAAATCGGAGTGGAGGAAGCGCTGCTGTTCAGCTTTAATCCTGAAGAGGCATTGCTGAGCACAAAAACACAGAGTTAAAATGTTATAATCCAAATCAACTCGTGCTTTGTTGCCATGACAAACAATACATTTATATATTGAATTGCAAAATCGAGTTGACACAACAAAGGGTCAGTGTACAAAAAGTATTACGATGTAATGCATAAATATTAGCTATTGTGAAAATAATTAATGTATTTTAATATATTGGAATCCATTTGAATCGAATGTAATGATGTTGATTAAGGGTGAGTGTGTGCATGCTTAAATAACTTCAGTAACTCTATAGATACAGATGAATAATCTTTGTACTTTATTCTGTTAGAATTATTTACACCCTTGATGCCAATTTAACCCTGTTGCTTCTTTGTTGCCAATAATGAAATTGTTAGCAGTTGTTAAGTTTGTAAGCTAGCAGAGAAATTAATGATAATGAATCAGCCTAGACATACTTTTGGTGCAGGACTCTATTCCACTAATAACATGTGACCAAGGCATCTCAGTGTTTTTTAATATAGAGATTTTTAACAAAATTTTACACAATTATAGTTTAAATGTATAGGTATCAGGCCTACAGTCAGTGATCATTTCCATATACTGTAATGTTGCTGTAGCACAACATGGTAACTTTATTCTCCTAGTTGTTGAATGACAAACATTGACGAAACCTGAGGTAAGATGGGTTTATGTGAAGAATATAAGGTCAACATTTTGTAGCGGATACAAAATTATGCTTTCCTTGTATTAACAAGGAAAATACAGTATAATGCTATGGCCAGCTAATGGTAATTTATTAGCAATATCTAGCATAGCCTGCTAGTTTAGGCTAAGTTTCTCAGCTCGCTTATAATGTGTAACGAGAGTGCCTCTGAAATTATATTGTGATGCTACATTATAGATAGCATAAAGGAGTTTAGAAGTGTTCAAAGTAAGAATATTTTGCATACTGAACTACTGGCACTCACATTCTTAATATCATCAGCCATGAGGAAAAATAATCTAATAGATAATGTTTGCTATAAACCAACTCTAATACCATGTGACTCAGAGTATGATTGCAAATTTAAAAGAAACCCATGACACTCTATCTACGTTTTCTATTTCTATCTAACTAGTGGCGTATCTAACACTGTGTTTTTATTTATTAGCATTATTGTTGGAAACTCTATTCTCTATTCCCTCAGATATGTATAAGTATGTTTAGTTTAAAGTTTAACTTTTCAGACCTGTCTGTTGTGTACGTGCAAGTAAAAATGTCACCATATGTCCTGCTAGCAAACACATACCATGTATGATCAACCTGCTACACTTCTCTATCTGGCCTAGGATGTTTTTCACGTACATGGCCAGACAGTTTAAATGCCACATTATTTCCTCACAGCAGTACGCCTACCTATTTGTACCTATATAAACCTCTGTGAATCTGCAATAAATTAGAGAAGTCTCTCTGAACTGCTCTGTGTGTCAGTGTGGTTCAATTAGACTCTCTCCAGGCCTGCAAGACGCTCTGTGGTAAATCTGTGGTAAACGCTCCATGAATCCATGTTGTCACGCTATCCAGATCTTCAGGTCCACTAATCAAATAGTCAACTACAACATATCAAATATATATATATATACTGATAATAATATAATGAGAATAATGAAAATAATACTTCTTAATAGGATGGGGAAAGGATCCAACCCTTAACTACACCCATGTTTATTATCAACATGTACTTCTGTTATTTTGTTGGAGAGCCACACCCGGGTTGATGGAATAAAAGTCATTCTCAGGGCTCCATACACACATATATTCACATTCACATCCACAAGGGCAATGTCACAGTTGCCAGTCGACCTAGCAGTGTATTTTTGGACAGTGGAAGGAAGCTATTTTTTTCAATTCAATTCACTTTTATTTGTATAGCGCTTTTTACAACAGACATTGTCTCAAAGCAGCTTTATAGGAATATAAACACAGTATACCCATAGTAAAGGTGAGAAATTATCCCAACTGAGCAAGCCACTGAGTGGCGACAATGGCAAGGAAAAACTCCCTAAGGTGTTAAGAGGATTAAACCTTGAGAGAAACCAGACTCAGAAGGGAACCACTCCTCATCTGGGTAACAACAGATATTCTTAAAGAGATAATTATTGACTTATATGTAATCTGTTTGCCTTAGACCTTAGATGAAGCCTTTGTCCCAGCATTCTGGATTTGGAGTAGATGAGAGCTCCATCCAGAAGTAGGACCTCCGAGACCAATCATGCAGGTCCGGAGAACCAGGAAAGAAAGAACCAGGATCTCCAACATCTCCATAAACTCATGTGTAGCTCAGAGAACCAGAAGAAAACCCATACACACACAAGGAGAACATACATTACATTATATTGCCAGAAGTTTACGGACACCTGACCATCATACCTACATGTGCTTGTTGAACATTCCATTCTTCTGGAAAAGCGTTCCACAAGATTTTGGTGCGTGGCTATGGGGATTTACCTATTTAGAGTTTAGTAAAGCCAATCAGGCACAGATGTTGGATGTGGAGGCCAACTCATACCAAAAGTGATCACTTGGGTTGAGGTCAGGGCTCTGTGCAGGCCACTCAAGTTCTTCCATTCCAGCCTTGGCAAACTGTGTCTGTATATTGCTCACTTTGTGCATAGTGACATTATCATGCTGGAACAGGTTTGGGCTTGTCCCCTTAGGTCCAGTGTAGGAAACTTTTAAAGCTACAGCATACAAAGACATCTTATACAAGTGTGTGCTTCCAAATTTGTGGCAACAGTTTAGGGAAGGGCCGCATATGGGTGTAATCATCAATATGTTTGGCCACATATTGTATGTGAAACAGTATATTAAAAATGTATGATACATGTTTTATCGCCAATATTCTTGGAGCAAATCAATACCTCTATGACAAAATCTCTCATGCTCTACTGCGTAAATCAATGTTTTCTCTCATATGTGCTTTCACCGATGGGTACTTTGTTGACATGGCAAAATGTTGACCCTTAAAGTTCGATCAATTCGGACCAAAGGCCACTACATTAACCAATCCAGCCTCAATAACAAATCTAATCCTGATTCTGGATGTTCTGTGTTAGCATTGTGTTAATGGGTAACCTGTTTTGATCTCAGAGCATCACTGTTCTCCATGGAGTTCAGAGTGCGTGAAGAGTGTTTGAAGATGGCCATGTTACCACGTGTCGTGTTTTTCATTGCTGTTGTATTATTTAATTTTTCTGAAGCCCAAAATGAATTTGCAAAACTCCCAGAATCCTACAGGAAAGGAGTGAGACTCGCAGAGAAGCAGGTTAACTCACATAATGGCGTGCAGTACCATTTCCTCTTCTTCAAAAGCCTGAAACAGTCCAGCATCGAGGTATCAATACTTTTTTTTAAACACACACACACACATATATATATATATATATATATATATATATATATATATATATATATATATTAGATTGCTAATGGTGCTTTATGTCTATTTCCCCCAATGCCACAAACCTTCAGGGATTATTCAAAAACTCTCTGATCTGTTATTGTGATTAACAATGCATTTATATGATTTCAATTAATTGTCTCATACAAGTTTTCCTAAAACATGACTTTTGAATCATCTAATCTGCACTACATATATTGGCTTCTTTCTTTTCTAACATTCAAACTAGCATTGTAGTATGTAAATGAAAATTTCAAGATCAGTAAGGAATTTATGAATTAGAGGTGATACATTTATTTATTCATGATTATTTATTATAGTTATTATTCATTTTATACATTCAAAAAAAGGTGACATTTGAAATATTTAAATATTAAATAGTGAAGTTAAGTTTCTCATACTCAATTTTATATTGTACTATAACTGAATTTTCAATACTTATTTGACGAAATGTGTTGATGAATTTTCTATAAGAGTTCTATCTATTACAGTAGTTCCATCTGCAAGGCAGATAACAGGTTTATTTAGGTTTTTTAAAGCTATTTTATTTATAGAGTCCTGAATGGTAGACACGGAACATAATCAACCCTTAATCTAAGGAATAATAATAAATGGATAAAACCATGTGGATAGAAAATGGATAGAAAAAAACATAATTGTTGAGATGGTGAAGATTGGTAGCTCGATGCTTAATATGTTGGACTACTGATTGGAAGATACTTGAGTTTAAATCCCAGTACTGCCAAGCTGTCACTGTTGGACCCTTGAGTGAGGCGCTAACGCTCAACTGCTCAGATATATAAATGAGAGAGAAATCTAAGTCGCTCTGGACAAGGGCATCTGCCAAATGCCATAAAGAGAAAAGAGACATTGATTTCACATTAACATTGTAAAGAGACATTGATTTCACATTCATAGCTGTTTTGCATCACAAGAAAATCTAAACATAGGCCGCTTTTCTGAGAACAGTCTCTCTTTTTTGTCTTATTAACTTCAAGAGAAAAAAAAACGTAGTGGCTGGTGCTATGATGTAAGTGAAACTTGTCTTGAGGATGTTCAACATCAACAACATAACTATCCATCCATTCGTCCATCCATCCATCCTATAAACTGATTAAAACTACGACTTTTCTTTCTTTAATAAATAAAAAAAAAACATTGTTGATTAATTGCTATGGTATGAGAAGATGTGTAAGGACATGATGTTATAGGAAAATAATCAACTTAGTAGCTTAGCATAGTAACACACATTCCTTACTTATGGGTGGTTGTGGCTCAGGTGGTAGAGCCACTTGGCAAGCTAGTCCTTTGCATGGCAGCTCTGTGTGAGTGTGTGTGTGTGTGTGTGTGTGTGTGCGTGTGTGTGTGAATGGGTGAATAAGTAACTGATGTTTTATCTCTCTAGGCAGGATTTAACGTAAACTACTTTTACCATCACTTTTACCTCAAAGCCACGAAATGCAGCCGAGGAACTGAAAACGCCGACTCGAAGACATGTGTGTTCAGAAATGACCGAGTGAGTAAGAATGTGTCCATGTGTCAGTGTCGGACTCAGTTGAGACTGGAGAAACGGCACCTAAAACAACATTTCTTCTTATGAAGACTCTTATCCAATTTTATAAGTTCTAATTAGTTACAAGTTATAATATAATTCACATCATTGCGTATGAAGCATGAGATACATGACAACAAACTTTTTTTTTTTTTGTCATACCAGCCTGTGATTGACTGTGCCATGTGCTACAAGACGTTCAACGGCGAGATTCTGATAGAACCCAAACCGTACATACACTGCATCTATAAACCCGCACTCACGCAGGTTCTGATACATCCTTTATTTTTCACAAATAAAATGGGTCATTCCTTGTATGCACACAATGTACAATAGTCTCTTGAGTGTTACACAGAATAGTACGAAAAACAAAATGCATTCCTGAGAGTCTGGGCCCACTGTAGCCTCAAATCATCCTTGATGTGTTGTGTGTTTTGAGATGCGTTTCTGCTTACCATGCTTATAAAGACTGGTTATATTTGTCTTCTTATAAGCTCAAAACAATCTGGCCATTCTCCTCTGGCCTCACTCATCTTCCCACAGAACAGCTGCCCAATGGATGTTTTTTGGTTGTTTATGTACATACAGTTGCGTGTAAACTCTACAGACTGTTCTGTGTGAGATTCGCAGGAGATCAACAGTTTCAGAAATACTCAAACAATTGATGTGAACATAAACTGAAGCTCTTGACCTGTATCTGCATGATTTTGTGCATTACTCTACAGCTACTTGATTGGCTAATTGGATAAATGCATGAATGAGGAGGTATATAGGTATATACAAGATTGTGTACAGTATATACAGGAGGTACACATATTTTCCAGAGAAATAAGACATTTTGATCAAAAGTCCATCATTCCGCTGTACAACAAGTTGCTTCTGAAGCTATAGGAGGTGAAACCAGTATATAACCAATAAAAAGGTAACAACCAACTAGCATTATGATAAACAACAAACAAGCATTACGTTTTAAAAATGCCATGTTAAAATATCTTAAAAGCATGGGAATACTATGATTTGTAGCTTTACCATATACAAGGAATGACCCGAATTTTAATAAGGTCTCAGAAACATTGCATCACACTCTAATAACGCTTTTTGCTTTGTTTTGTTTTGCCTGAAGGAGATGGAGTTGTCTCGACTCGAACACTGCAACAGTATGTCTTTCAGCAGTGGAACTATGACTCTCCTGGCCTCAACTGGATCTGAGTAAAAATTCCTGGCTTAAAATCTAATGCTCTTAAGCTGATATGCAAATGATCAGTTATCAGTGGCATTATAAGAAACAGATTAACTACAAACTAGCTTTTTAGTGAACAGACTAAACTACAAACTTGTTTTATAGTAAAAAAAAAAACAACAACAACCTTGTTTTTATAGTGAACAGACTAAATCACATGCAGGCATTAGTGCAAACAGGCTAACTATGAACAAATCTTTCAATAAGTAACCTTTTAATTTGCACCAAGATGTGAATCAGCAATAAAATAAAATAAAATAAAGAAAGAAAGAAATTGGTTATTCAATATTATATTACCGAAGCAAAAGTTTATACCCCAGTGTTTTTTTTTCTTTCTGTTTTACAAATATTGGTTTAAAATATTCGACGAGAGCACAATAGTCCTTGTCAAGATCAGGCATGTGCTATTTAGTAATTACACTCAACACTCGAATTATTGGCACCTGTCATGAGAATGATCATACTGTATACACATGTACACATGACTATTCAAAATCCTTCTATGACAAAAAAGCTTCTATAAAAACTATACATGTAAACATGTACACATCATGTATATATATATATATATGTGTGTGTGTGTGTGTGTGTGTGTGTGTCAGCAGGCACAGAGCTACCTCTAAAGCATTTTCATCACTTTACAGCAAAAAAAGAGAACATTTTCATAAAGACATTGTGCATGAAGGCACAATTCAGACAATAAATAAATAAATAAAGAAAGGAACAATAAACAAGAATTATGAGCATAAACAGCTTGAATGCATTTTCTTTATTATTAATCATTCAATTATATATAGCTATAAATATAATTATATCATTTTAAACTGACAGTTTGTTTCATTCATTTCATTTCATATTTAATTCATGTTAAATGTTTAATGGATAATGACATTCGTAATAAAGAGATGCTTAAATCCCCATTGCTGTGTCCACAGGCCGATATTATTCATGCACTCTTCACTTTCATTCTGTCAAACAGTAGATGATGCTAAAACAAAGTGGGACATAATTATTACAAGAAGAGCTTGTATTTCTTGTAAAATGACAGAGATGAAAAGGGCAGGATTGGAGTGAGTGAGAGTGACCAATAAAGCACTGCTGAATTCAGAACAGAAAGAGATTCAGGGGATTTAGAGACAATGACATAGAGGGAGTGGTAAACTGTGTGTTTCCTGTTGCGTAAGCTCTTTCCTGTTTTTCTCCTCAACTCTGACATTCCAAAGGAATTAATCCTGAGTGGATCAACAACGTCTTATCACTCTGTGCCTCTGCGCCACTGTCTCAGGAGAAACAAAGACAGAAAATCAGTTGAACTGACTGCTTGTATACCATTACACAACAGAGAGTGTTTATAGAGTTTGTGTGTAAGATGGCAACACTGTTTTTGCTTGTGCTGTTCGGCTGTGTGTGGAGCACTGGTGGTCAGGCTCAGCTGAATAAACTTTCCAATGGCTATAAGGCTGGAGCGGAGCTGGCAGTGGAGCAGGTGAACACACACTCAGGTGTGCTGCAGCACTTCCTGTTCTTCAAAAGCCTCCAGAAATCAGAAGTGGACGTGAGTCTGTATGCTTAACTTTCTTGGAACTGCTGTAACTGACTTCTAAAAGATCTCTAACTGATATGTAAAAGCTGGGATGTAACTGAGCCGTAATTGATCTGTAATTTATCTCTAACCACTATCTGTTTGATCTGTAACTGATAAATAACTGATCGCTGATCTAAATGTTCTGAATACACATCTTACTGGGTTTTTTATGTTTATTTTTTTTTTGTTCTGCCTGTTTGCATATACATAATGACCCAATTCCTGTGTTTACATCAATTTCCTGTCAAAATGAGCTAGGCTGAAAACAGTGACTTTTTACCTGTAGTTGAATCACTGGCGTTGAAGAAAGGTCGAGTGATTCTGTTGTTTCCGCTGTGTAGTTTGCCTTAAGGCCTTTCATTTTACATTGGAATAGTATACTTGCTCTGCCAAGACCCGAGAAATGTCCACATTAGGTGGCTCAGTTTCTGTAGCAACCCCATCGTTCTTTATTTGTTGTATATAATTAATCTGGATTCCCATTTCATACCCATTTCACTGTGGGGAAAAAATAATCCAGTCTGAAATTGTACATGTATGCTGCAATATCCAATCTATGTCTGAAGTCAGAGAAAGAATTGGAATTGATTAGAAAGTAAATGTAATACTTACTACATATAAAAATGTTTACTTTTTCTGTCGTTGTTTTTTCTTTATCTTTGTGTTGATGTCAGGCTGGATTTGGAGCGAAATACCTGTCTCATCACTTTTACCTGAAGGCCACTCAATGCGCTAAAGGAACTGCAGCCGCAGATTCAAGCAAGTGCGCATTCAAAAACGGCAAAGTGAGCTGACTTTTATTTTCACACAGGCTCATCCAGATGTGTACATTATGCAGATTATGTAAACTGACAAAATTGTTTTAAGTATAAACAGTGCTTATGTTTTTCATTCCCCAGCCTCTGATAGATTGCATCACCTGCTACAAGACGTATATAGATGTGATTCAAGAAAATCCAAAACCGTACATCCACTGCATCCACAAACCAGCAGTCACAAAGGTCAACATAACAAAATGTGCAAAATATATGTGGTAGTTTTTGGTACATTTGGTAGTATACTATCATTTCATTTCATTAAATTGAAAGCTTTGCAGTGTTTTGCACTGTACTTACACTTCCTGATCTACTTTAATTCAATTCAGTGAGTATAAATACTATGCTATTGCTAATTTAGCTTGGTGTTTGTTGAGGTAAATCTTCAACATAGTAGGTTAAATTAAGTTCAACAATTTATTTATGGTACTTGTCACGAATCGGAGGAGGAGGCAGGAAGTATTCGCAAGAGTCTTTATTGTATAATAATATAAACAAACAAAACCTTTCAAAATAAACCGATCCTTCCAAATAGTCCAAACATCAAAACAACGTAACCTCGAATCATCAAAACAGTCGGAACATTTCCCAGATAACTCCAAACAATAACGCGCAACTCAGTGCCAAAATCCAAGAACTTAAATAACCCTCTAGATTACAAAACAATCTGAAAACACCTGTCACACTTCCGGCCTGCATCCACGTAGGATGATCACGTGACCGGGTAAAGTCCGTATAGTGGCGCCCTCTGCTGGACGAGGCGTGACAGTACTGCAATTTTATTTTACTTACAAAATTTTGGTTATGCTTAGTGCTATTGCCAATTTGTATAACACTAGCTTGTGTTTAGCACTAATTTGAAAGGTATCCTATAAATTAACAATAGTTTGTGAGGGAGTGTATCTATGTTCCCAGGGTTCTCTGTTCCCCAAATTTATATGGCACGTAAGGAATGCATGAAATGGGTTCTATGTTCCCCAGTTCCAGGAGTCCCATGTTCCACGGCTCTATATAGCACATAATGGGAAACATGAAAAACATGTAAAAACATGTAAAAACCTGAAGAACATGTTCCCAACTCTGTATTCATTTAAGATGACATGGGTTATTGTGGGAACTCATCAACTGGTTTTTCTGTTTCCCAGCACTGCCATACAGCTCTCAATATAACAGGTCTAGACTTGCAGGAACTAAACAAATGATCATGGAGTCATGGAGTCACAAAAAGTCATAGCTTTCTTAGGTGAAAACCAGCCTAAAATGTTTTTTTTTTTAACCTAACTCTCATGACATCATGACTTATGTATCTAATTTAATCCAGCTTTTTTTTTTGCCTTCAAATACACTAGTGAATATTTTCTGCATTTATTTTAACTCAGTTAATTTCTAACACCCCCTTTTTTTTTCTTTTTTTTTTTTTTTTTTTTTTTGCTGTAACTGACTGACATCTCACTGCTTAAATGTCCAAATATCCATGCAGTGATATTGTTATATTATGCACCATATAAATTTTTGGGGAACATAGAACCCTGGGAAAGTAGAAATTACCTGGTTTGGGCTTAAATGTCTGTACCATAATGCTAAGAAGAAGTAGCAAAAAATGATTTCTGCATGAGATAACAATTCAATCTTTTATAATCATAAGAATATCTGACTTATATCTGTGTGTGTGTGTGTGTGTGTGTGTGTGTGTGTGTGTGTGTGTGTGTGTGTGTGTGTGTATTTGTTTTATTATTTCAGGATACAAGTAAAGAAAGAAGGGATCATTGTGAAAAAATGAGCTATAGCAGCGGGTCTGTTACACTGCTTGGCGTTAAGAGGAATACCTAAGAAGGCATCTCTCCATTAATATGGAACTTCTCATTCCAAAAGAAGTTACAGTTCCTTCATTTCACCATAAAATGTTTGGGTTTTTTTATTAACTACTACTGTCGCTAAAGGTTTCTAGTGCTGACATTAGCTAATTAGCTAAGCTGTGATATCTTGTGTTTTCAAACTGACATTTTTTCTGACATACAGACAATATATGTTATGTTTATTTTTAAATTTAAAGTTCACATTAATATCAGTTTGGAGGCCGAGTCAACACTGTGAACTCTTGTGGCTAGGTGACACCGTTCAGTAGCCATGCAAATTAAAAATAAAGTTCACATTAATATCAACCACATTGTATATCAACAAGACATCACAGTTCACAGTAAATTAAATATTTAACATTAGCCTAACACTAGCTATAGGCCACTAGCACATATCTTAACTGTCACTGTTGTTGTGACTTGAACAATAGAAGCAAGAAACGAACAAACAAACAAACAAAAAAACCTTTCAGCTCTGTATTAACCTCACCTATTTACAAGAGGATCCTTAAAAATTTTCTTCTAAGTTATGGTGTTTAGTTAGCTTGCAATGATGGTTTATTTATGTTGTGGTTTTTTACTACCTTATTTTATTTCATACCTTATTTTACACAATGATGTTAGCTAAATATCAAATTAGCTAAATATTTCAGCTATGTTTATCTACTCCAATCACAACCCTTTAGTGTTAGTCAGTCAGCTGTGTTCTTAAAAAAAATTTAATATTATTATTTTTTTTTTTAATAAAATGACTACCTATTAGCTGGCTAGCCTTTTATATTTAGCCTATGTACTTCAATTACCACATTTCCGTTGTAAAGCTAGATGGATTGCGGAATCCAAGTTTACTGCAAGATATCTATCTTTAGCAACCATTTAGCCAATTTTACTTATTCAAATATTTTTTTTCCTTGGATAATTTCAATCTGACACTGAGCACACAGGCTAGCTTTATGTTATTTCTTACATATTGTGTCTTTTAATAAATGCACATATACATATTGCTAACATTTCGTGTGTCATTTATCAATGTCTGTCAGAAGTTGTGAATTGTGAGCCACAATCTTGCTAAATTTGAACAACAACTGATCAATTGTAAAATCCAAACAATCCTACACTGGGTAATATAGTGTACATTGACAGGCTGGACCCTGGCCACTAGAGGGCACTCAACACAAATAGACTTAAATTGAATGATTAGACTGATTGGCCATTACATAGCCAGATTTGGTTGCACATGGAGGACCTACACAATATTAGGCAGGTGGTTTTAATGTTATGGCTGATTGGTGTACCATTTAAGGTCAAAAAAGTGTTTGTGGACACCTGATCATCACATATAAAGTTGGAGTCATACAATTGTATAGGATGTCTTTGTATGCTGCAGCATTTCAATTTCCCTTCAATGGACCTTAAGAGGCCAGCATTCCAGCTGTTCCAGCATGACAGTGTGAACCTTGTACACAGTGCGGTCAGTGAAAACATGGTATGCCAAGGTTGACATGGATGAACTTGAGAGCCCTGATCTCAGCAGCACTGAACACCTTTGGGATGAACTGGAACACTGACTGCACCCAAGGTCTCCGTGCATATCAATTAGTGCCTGACCTCACTCATGCTGTTGTGGTTAATAAGCACAAATCTCCACAGTCACACTCCAAAATCTAGAGAAACGCTTTCTCAGAGGAGTGCAAGTTTTTATAACAGCAAAGGAAGACTAAGTCTGGAATGGGATATTCAATAAGCACATATGGGTGAAATAGTCAGCGGTCTACATACTTTTGTAATATAGTGTATGTGCTTTTTATCTGTTAGGTTGCAGGGTGGGTACTCTCACCACTAACAACTAAAATAAGTAATAATCACCGTTTCAAAATGTACTGTATGCTCACACTGTTCATTATGTATGTGATTTGAGACAAAAGTTTCATCACCTTTTAGCACAGTCGAATAAAAGCAATAATCTGAGACAAGCACATAATGACCTAAAACACAATTCAGTTAAAGAGCCTTCTGATCCTTTTGGAACTTTTGGAACTCCTTTTTTAGGACTATGTCTGACATTCTTAGAATCAATTTGGAGGTTTGTCGTCTAATCGCCATCTTTGGTGTTTCATCTCAGTGTCAGCCTCTGAACCTTAGACAAACTAGTGTTGTGGCCTTTGCATCAACAAACAAAAAAAACCTTTCAGCTCTGTATTAAGCTCACCTATTTAAATAAAATGACTAATTATTAGCTGGCCAGTCTTTTATATTTAGCCTATGTACTTCAATGACCACAATTCTGTTGTAAAGCTAGATAGATTGCTGAATCCAAATCTAATGCAAGATATCTATCTTTAGCAACCATTTAGCCAATTTTACTTATTAAAATATTTTTTTTGGCTCATTTCAATGTGGTTATACACAAGGTGTATAAAGCAACTAGTTGAAATTGAGCCTAAGATACCAATACAATATGGTTGTCACCCCATCACTCACCTTTGCTTTTAGCAGCCAGTTAGCATGCATTTGCTAAACTGACATAGGAACACTTTTAACCTAAATAACCATTTATCTGTTTACCTAAATAACCAATGAGCTTTCATGGTTTATAACCGCATGGAGCTGAGGGAATAAACACAACCCACCACTTAAAAAAATGTAAATGAATCAGTGCACAATTTGGGCATAGTCCAATTAACTTTCTTCCCACAAGGATTTATAAATGGTGTGAGTGGTTTCTCTTTGGTCTGACTCTCTCTGTGGAGAGGCCTCAAAATGGACAAGTGGTTATTAGTAGAAAATCAACCAATTCATCAATCAAATTTACATTTATAGCATTTGGAAGACACCCTTATCCAGAGCAACTTACATTGTTCTCATTTATACAACTGAGCATTTGAGGGTTAAGGGCCTTACTCAAGGGCCTAACAGTGGCAGTGGTCCAATGTGTTAACCACTGAGCTACCACTGACCCCATCACATCAGATTTAAGATTTATAACACTGATGCTTGAGGGACCCAAAAATGAAAACTCTGTTATCAATTACTTTTCTTTTAGACAAAGAAATTTCTATGTACCGCTCTCTCTCTCTTGCTCTCTCTTGCTCTCTCTCTCTCTCTCTCTCTCTCTCTCTCTCTCTCTCTCTCTCTCATTGATCTCTGTCTTTGCATGTGCTCTCTATTTTTATTGAGGAAACTGATAGCGTTACTGATTTGCAACATTGTAATAGGATTTTTTCTGTAATAGGATCCGTTGTTACAGTTTATATCACTGGCTGTCTACCATGTGTGGAGTGTTTGAAGTCCCCACCCTATTTCTGTCCATATTGTTCCCCCAATTCACAGACAACCTGAATGATGCTAGATTGAATGCTTGTAATGCATAATTACTGATTTTTATCTGTTTTAATGACTCCAGCATTCAGTTATCATTTAAAATCTACCTTTTCACTCCAAACTCCAGCAAAGTCCAGCTAATAAAATGTGTTTTCCAAACTATCATGTAAAGTGCCACAAAAACCGAAGAAGGAGAAGCAGCCTGTGACACAGATGTATGGCTACACTGAAATCTAACAAAATCATTTACAAAAAATAAAATCTTTTGGTTCTTTTCATTTCATTTTGTTAATGTTTTTTAAATGAAGGCCTCAGCAGCAGCTTGTGGCCATAGATTTTGCAATGAAGTGAATTTGTTGAGTAATTTCATAACAGATATTTGAGATTCAAAAACATTCACTCGTCTAGCATACAGTCTAGAACATTTAGAGTGATTTTAGATGTACGTTTGTTCAACTGTGTTTGAGGTAACATCATTAATCAGGGTTGCCAGATTTCAGCTAAATTTCCAGCCTAACTACATCTCAAACACCACACAAAAGATCTGAAACTAGTTTTGAAACTAATAGAAAGATCTGAAATTAATATTTTTCTGTTTTTTCTCAGACATTGCAAGGGAAACTGTGGTGTGCGTGCATTTCTGATGTATGGACATTATGCACTCCATAATCCCCCTTTCCCTCTCCTAATCTTTGTAATATATCTTAGAACAAAAATGGTTCTGTACATCATAAACACACTGTTCCCTTTCAAAGGGAACTCCAATGTTGCATTTAGCATAACAGTATGGAACCGCCCTTGCGTGTGTGACTGATATCTGAAGCTTGTGTAAAATCATGCCTCTACTTATAGGCCTGCCATGATCATGTGACGTGGCAATTACGCACGTCGCATGATACAAATATATATGGCATCTGTGAACCACGCAGAAGACGAGTGAGGCGGCCCGCCTCCCCCTGCAGAAAGCCAGGGGGACCAGGCGGCCACAGCCACAGCCTGCTAAGAGACCTGATCTAAGAATGATCATAAATGCAAAGCAGGGAGGAAGGAATGGTCCTGATGGGCCACGAACAGACGTATCAGGGGACATGAGTTTGCTAGGACAGTTAGCCCCAAGTGCTACTGTAGTCCCTGCCCTGGCCAATGCCATCTCACGGTTTCAGTATTCTCTGGTCAGCGAGATGTCATGGGTCAACGGAAATCTGATGCTTTCCGTCCAATGAAATGTGGAAAAACTAACATCACTGAAAGACCATTTGGCAGCATGGAAACTACTGCCAAATGTGTCCCCATGGGTTCTGTCTACCATAGAAAAGGGTTACCGGGTCCGGTTCAGAGGTGTGCTCACCACAGATGTCTCTGAGTATTTGGAGGTGCCCGCAGTTTCTAGCCTCGGGTGACACTCTAAGGGCGTCTCCTTACGACAAGACAGACTGTAATGACAGACGTGTCCCTCATGGGCTGTGGAGCAGTCTTAAATGGCTGTCCAACTTACATTCTTTGGAGCGGCCCTCATCTGGAGTGGCATATAAATCACCTAGAGATGCCGGCCGTATTCCTAGCACAGAAATTTTTTCTTCCTCACTTGAGAGGTCACCATGTGCTAATTGTATCAGACAACACTGAAGGTTGTACTGAGTTTGTAGAGAGCATGTTAAACACTAGAGCACCATCCACAAGGAAATTGTATGCGCTCAAGTGGCGACTTTTTGTCTTGTGGTGTGAGGAATGTCAACTAGACCCAGCGCAATAGCTACAGTCCTGGAGTTCTTACAAGAACGTTTCTCAGCAGGGTTGGCTCCTTCTACAATCAGGGTGTACATGGTCGCAATTTTGGCCAGCCAAACCCCTGTTGATGGAGCCTCTGTGGGGTAACATCCTCTAACTTCGAGGTTCATGCATGATGTCAGACGGCTGAGGCCATTCTGCAGGCCGTGAATACCTTTCTGGGACCTTTCTGTGATCTCGGAAGGTCTGTCAGGGGCCACATTTGAACCCTTAGAGTCAGCCTCTGAGAAGTTTCTGACTCTAATGGTAGCTCTTCTACTGGCCCTGACATCTCTCAAGCGAGTAGGAGATCTACAAGCTCTCGCTGATGCACCGTGGATTAATTAATTAATTAATTAATTAATCAATTTGTATAGCGCTTTTTTACAATGGTACATTGTCTCAAAGCAGCTTTTACAGAAATATCATTTTTACATTTACAAGCGACTTACTAATGAGAGCACACTCACACACCAATGGTAGCAGAGCTGCCATGCAAGGTGCTAGCTTGCCATTGGGGGCAACTTAGGGTTCAGTGTCTTGCCCAAGGACACTTCGGCATGGGATCACCGATTAGCCAAGGCCTTCCTGTATCCTAGGCCGGATTATATTCCGAAAGTGCCTACATCAGCTGCCCACCCTGTGGTGTTGCAGGCCTTCTGCCCTCCTCCGTTCCTCACACCGGAACAAGAGAGGATGCACCTGCTGTGTCCAGTAAGGGCTCTCTGTACTTATGTTCACCGCTCCGGCCAGTGGCGTAAGCCGGAGCAGGTGCTAGTTTGCTTTGGCAGCGACAGTAAAGGAGATCACATTGTCATAGCCTTAGGCTTAGCCTTAGCCTTAGCCTTTAGCCTTTAGCTCTAGCCTTTAGCCTTTAGCCTTTAGCCATAGCCTTAGCCGGTTCATATCGGTTTCTTCGCTAACCAATTCCTAGTCGTCGTTTAGGTCCTACGTTTCATGTTTAGTGTATCGACCTAGTTTTCTGTGACAACGACCTCGTCTTCTGTTTAGCCCTGTTTCTACTCTGTTCGCTGATCGCCTGACCTTTGCCTGTTTATGGATTACCCCTGTTTGGATTACGATTTGGATGATATTGCCTGCCTCTCTATTGATAAAAACTGTTCATATTGCGTTTGCGTCCAGCCTCCTTCTCCTCCATCACGAAGACGTGAGAGTTTGGATATATAACAAATTCAAATTCCAGATTCCATGTATGACAAATGGTCATAACTATTTGTAATAATGAGATTAAATCATTATATATATACATTTATATAAATACTCTATAATATACAAAATCATCTTAATTATACACTATGATTTAAAATATCTAGATACACTAGAACAGGGGTGAGCAATCTTATCCAGAAATGGCCAGTGTGGGTGCAGGTTTTCATTCCAACTAAGCAGGAAGCATTTAAGAAAAAACAAAACCGTGGATATCAACAAAGAGCTTCTGCCACGGCCATGGGAAAGTAAGTGCCTTTGGATATATATTTTTTAATCGTAATAGAGATAGTAAAAAAAGATGATCATAAAATCTAGTTAAGCAACTACATGAGAAATGCCTGTGGTGTAATAATAACAACACAAGGGTGTATGGATTTAATTAGATCACTTATGAGGGAGCAGAGATCAATGTGTAACAAGGGGTAGAAGTAGAGTACATTATAGTACAGTGATTTTTTCTTTTTTTTTTGTCGCATATCCCAGCTTGTTAGGAAGTTGGGGTCAGAGTGCAGGGTCAGCCATGATACGGTGGCCTTGGAGCAGTGGTGATCTTCATCTTCCTGGATTACGATAAAGTTCTACAACGTCAATACAGGCTGCATTATGCATTCATTTATTGCCAAGTTCAAGCACTCTGTATGTCCCGTGTTCTCCATCCGTGAACAGAAAGACAGTATGGCATGGCTCAACATCTGCAACCTGATGAACAAAGTTGATGCACAATTGGACAGTGCCAGTACCTCCATGACCTCAGAGACACCAATTGAGGAGAATATGGAGTTGTCTTCTGAGAGCTCAAATTACGACAAAATTTTAAAAATGTGTTAAAGTATATTTATTATTTATATGAAGTATTATTATTGATATTAAGTCGTATATTTATTATTGATAATAAGATATTATGTATGATGTTTACATACACACAGCCGAGATGTGCTATAAATAAACAAACTTTATCTGTAAATCCTGTTTATTTGTATAGACCACTGTAAAAATGTTGTTTTCTTGTTTTGATGGTGTTTAAAGCCTTTTTTTCCCCTCCGCATCCCTATATACAGTGGTTTCAGAAAGTATTCATACCTCTTTACTTGTTGCACACTTTATTGATTTTGAATGGATATTCATTGCTATTTTTACCCATCAATCCACACTTAATCGTCCACAGGGATGAAGTTAAAACTTGTTTGAAATAAGAATTAATCTTCCCTGGAGTGGGTGTCCCAGCAAAGTCAGTCCAAGGTCAGACCGTTTAATGCTAAGAGATATAATTCACTGCAGGTTGAATCATATTTAATTACTTGTCACCACTATACTTTTCACCTAGCTACTACCACATTAACTATAATACAGTGCTATCCACTAATATTAGCACCCTTGGTAGTTTTTTGGCAATAAACACCAGAGGTGGTTTTGGCACACACGGAGAGGTAGCCATATGGAAACGTACCTCATGTCCACAGTTAAATATGGTGGTGACTCTTTAATGTTTTGGGGCTGTTTTTCCGCCAGAGGACCTGGAGATTTTGTTAGAATACATGGAATCATGTATCAAATATCAACAGATATTAACTGAAAACCTGACTGCCTCTGCCAGAAATCTTAAAATAGTACATGGTTGGATCTTCCAGCAGGACAATGATTTAAAACATCAAATCAAGGTCCTGCCATGGCCATCCTAGTCCCCTGACTTGAAATCCATAGAAAACCTGTGGGGTGAACCGAAGAGGAGAGTCCTCTAACATGGACCTCATAATGTGAAGGATCTGAAGAGATTATGTATGGAGGAACGATCTCAGATCCCTTGCCATGTATTCTCCATCCTCATCAGTCATTATAGGAGAAGACTAAGAGCTGTTATCTTGGCAAAGCGAGGTAGCGCAAAGTATTGGCTAAAAGGGTGCCAATTGTTGCACACCTATATTTAACAAAGTTTTTTTTTAATATAAAACTGTGTTTTTTTGCACTTGTTTGATATCAAATAATTGATAGCAGATAATTTATTTATTTATTTTTTTTTAAACAATTTTTAAAAAAATTTAACAAAACTATTTTTCACACCCTTCTTTGCTCACATTGACCAAGGGTGCCAATATGGAGGGCATTGTATGTTATACGCTTATCTGTGGAATACTATGTCATAGTATGTTATGTTTCCATTCACATTATGTTTTTATTATATTGTTATATAATATAATATTGCACTATATTTTGCACTACCTGTTATATCGGACACACTAGAACTGTGTACATGTCGGTACTACACTGTCACTTAGTGTGCCTATTTTCTTGTTTTAATAGTTACTTTCATGTCTTTTGTTGTATGCACAAGTTTGTACGTGCACTTTATGTATAAAACCACACAGATCTTACTTAGTTCTGTGTGGTCTCATGTGGTTATTGTGTGTTATTTAGTACCACAGTCCTGGAGGAACATTGTTTCATTTCATTGTGTACTGAACCAGCTGTATATGGTTGAAATGACAATAAAGCCACTTGATTTGACTTGACTTGTGTTATATACTGTATATAATCGTGTATGTGACCATTAAATATCTTGAATCTTCACTCATGTAAACTACAGGCCTCTGTAAGCACATGTTTAGCAAATGTTTATGTTCATGACAACACAATCAGAAAATGACTAAACAAATATGGCTTTCATGGAAGGGTGGCTATACTAGAATATGGCAGCATGACTAAGGTTTGAAATAAGGTATTGTTGCTAAAGGTGGTTCTACATGCTCTACATTTTGGAACATGACTACATGTTAAAATCTGTTTTAATCTGTTGATCTTGGCATTCAATAAATTCAGGTGTGACTTCTGCTTCATTGGAATGAAAACCTGCACCCACACCGGCCTTTTCCAGATAAGACTACTCACCACTAGAATATTTAATAATAGTAAGATCTATGTCACGTTATGGGTTTAGAGACGGATGTGAAGAACGAATTTATCCTATTACCCAAAGACACTTAGAAATTAATCTAGAAAGAAATACTCGTATATTCAATTGGCAGCAGAAGAAAAAATAAGACACCAGGCCAGTGAGTGAGCTATAACAAGGGTCCAGGTTTATTCGTTCTATTCCACCATCCAAAATCCACACAAATGAGATTTCTCAGAAGTGATTCCAACAGCCAGAGACAAACGCTCTTCTATTTATACAGTTTCTGCTCTCTTATACCACTATACCTCCAAATGAATTGACTAGCTCTTCCATTACATTGTAAAAGGAGCTTATCAAGACACCCATTATGTTCAAAACAAAGCTTATCTCAGACACCAGTACATTTAAAACAAAGCCTTTTTCAAATACCATTAGAACCAGAAAGTGTATTGAAACAAAACATTTTGAGGCCTTGATCACGTGGGTGCACTTTGACCCTTGGTTTTCTCTTAAAATTAAGGTGTTTGTATTTTTCCTGACTTCCCTCTTCCTCATTGAGACAAGACTTTTCCTCGCCTCCGAACCCATTATGAGTAAGTCTACATTTTTCAGTATTTCTGATTTTATAATTCCTGTTTATTTATGCACTGTATTTCAGTAATTCTGAGCAAGTGATTTTACTGTACTTCTTATTTTATAATATCATCACCTAATATCAAACATCATACATAGCCTAATAATACTTATTACATCTGAATTCTCTCCTTTTTTTATTGTTCTTGTAAGTTATTTTTCCTTCGGTATGTGTGTGCTATGTTATGTTTTTGTCTGCGTGCTCATCCTTGACTGTGTAAGAGTGTGTGTGTCCCCGATATGGGTGTGTGCTGTGCTCTTTCTCTTGTGCTTAATAACCCGATAAACCATAGTGTGAATTTCATCAATATCCGTCTATTATCGTTTAATCCTAGGTGCCCGCCACTTCACCTTCTCTCCTTTAACGGACGGGCTGGATTTGGATCTAAACACTCGCTATCAGCTTACACATCTCGCTGCTGACATCACGGTGCTGTTTGACTCTGACTGTGAAAATGGAAATGGCAATGCGGGGTTCCCCCCACCTTTTAGATAGAGAATCCTTCCCGTGTGTGTATTGATGCTTTTACACAGATGGATGATGTCACTTTCTCTGATCTGGGCTCTGACCCTCCTCTATTTTTAGCTAGCCCAGAGACTCAGTATTCTCCCTTTTACACTTCGGCTGGATATCCTCCATCCCCAAGCTGTACCCCATTTTATCATCAGTTCTCCCCTTACAGCTCTCTGGAAAACTGTCCTACCAGTCCAGTGAATTTCCATAAAATTACATGATATGATATTCATGCTTGGTCAGTTTGTCTGTGACCCTTAATAAGCTTACATACTAATCCTACTGGAGCTCCCTTGTGTTTATGATAAGTACTTTTCACCCACATCAGATGCAAATGCAGAGTTGAAGTGAAATGTTTAATAAAGTACAAACAAAACCAAATCAAGACTTCTAGAACATGTGGCCAGGTACCAAAATAAAGAACCATAAAACAAAAGCAAGAATAACATAAAACAGGTAGGCAGATTGGCTGATAAGCTGAGTAAATCAGTGCAAGAGAACAGAAACACAAATGTGCAATGGAAACAAATGGAAATATTAAAAGAGCATACAAAGCATCACACAATATATCATGCTCATATTCTAATCACAGCGAGAAGCTAAAGAAGTCACTTCAACATGCTAATTGGAGTGCTAGATCCTTGCTTTCTTGTTAAATCTATTAATATTACATTAATATTAAATGTATAATATTTTTCCTCAACACTTTCACCTCTTGCTCATTAGGATTCAATGTAGATGTTTTGTGACAATGTCTACTGTTAAAAGTGCTATGAAAATAAAAATTTGTATTTAATCAATGGCATTAATAACAAAGTAGAAGGATGTTAATTAAGTTCAATAGCTTAATAACTAACACCATAATCACCATAATCAGGGCTTTTAGTTTTTGTCTTTTTCTTCATTAGACTGGTGTCCCATCCAAGAGTTTATGGCGACTGCCACCGTGACCACAAACAAAGCCTTCACGGAAAATGAGTGAGTGAATGAGCATGGCATGAGGATAAGTCATTTAGTCAGAAAAAGATTTACTACAGACTAGGGTGGGGCCATGTTTTACAACAAACACACTCAGAAATTAAAAGAACTGAAAAGCTTAATTAACGTCCATAATCTTATCTTGACCTGCGCAATTCTTCATTAGACAATTATGCACGGTACGCATCACATATGCTCAGCATCAAGGGTTGTATCAAGTGTCGTGTCAAGACTTTATTCAATTCAAGCTTGGATGTGTTACCGGTGCAATTCAATAAGAGCTTCTGGCAGGTGCAAAAGAAAAAAGTGCACCTTAACTTTAATTTGTTTTAATGACTCCAGCATTCAGTTATCATTTAAAATTGACATTTCCACTCCAAGCTCCAGCAAAGTCCAGCTAATAAAATGTGTTTCCCAAACTATCATGTAAAGTGCCCAAAAAAACAAAACAAAACAAAACAAAAAAAAAACAAAAGAAGGAGAAGCAGCCTGTAACACAGATGTATGGCTACACTGAAATCTAACAAAATCATTAACAAAAAAGTAAATTAATATTAATTAATTAATTTTGTTAATGTTTTGTAAATAAATGCTGCAGATATTAGTTTACTGTAAATCATGTTTGTGGTTAGTCTATTTATTGTAATATTGGCCTCAGCAGCAGCTCGTGACCATAGATTTTGCAATAAAGTAATTCCATAATAAGCATTTGAGAGTCAACAACATTCACTCATCCAGCATACAGTCTAGATCAGGGGTGTCAAACTCAAGGCCCGCGAACCAACTGTGGTCCACCAGGTCATTTTATCTGGGAAACACTCTGGCTTCTCCATTGACTCCAATGTAAACCCGTCCGTGGCTGTAAGAGACGCTCAGAGCAGACGCTCCAGCTGTTATTTGAGACAAATGTTTCCAAGAATAACTGATGCCAAGATTAAAGAAGGCATTTTCATTGGGCCACAGATCAGACACGTCATCAATGACAAGCGGTTCAAACATCTGTTAGTGGGGCCAGAGAAAATCGAATGGAAAGAATTCATGGATATCGTTGAGAATTTTCTTGGCAACCACAGAGCACCAAACTACATTAAGCTGATTGACAAATTTCTTAAAGCATACAAAGCCACGAAGTGCAACATGTCACTGAAGATTCATTTCCTGCATTCACACTTGGACTTCTTCCCCACAAATCTTGGAGAAGTCAGTGATGAACATGGTGAAAGGTTTCACCAGGACATTGCCACAATGGAAAAACGGTATCAGGGCAACTGGAATCCATCTTTGCTGGCTGACTATTGTTGGACACTGCAACGAGACACTGAGTACAAACGAAAATCAGGAGCAAAACACTTTTAGCCCCATTAAACTTATGGGACACTTTATGTGACTAAACACTTTGTAGTCAATGAAACATAATTTCATGTTTCTCAAAATTCCTACGTGATACAGTGAATCTGAAACTATATTTGTGTTCACTTTGAAGAGGGCTATCATAATCACGAAAACTTTTCAGGAAGCAAAACTTTTCTAAAAAATTGTTGTCCAGTGTTTTTATACAAACAAATCTTGGTGGCTGCAGAGTATCCAGCCAAATTTGGTATTTCATCCTAATAGAATTGTATGAAGTGTGAGCATCCATCACCACATTACATAATTTGTTAAGTAAAAAGAAGTAAACACAAGCTTTATAACAAAGTATATTAAAATAACTTGTTGTGTGTGTGCAAAAGTAGTGACAGTTGGCAAGGTGTTCTTTTCCATCTAATGCTGCTGCTTTCTTATCTAAATAAACCTTTGGTGATACTTGTCAAAGAGTTTCATTTTCATTTAACCACTTCAAAGCACGTACTTCTAAAACACCTGTGGCTTATCTACATGTTGTTTAGCATTCTTCAGACATTATTTTTTCCCGGATGAAGTCCCAGATTCGACTTCCTTGTTGTCATATGGGAAGTTTCTTCCAGATACCTAGTACTGCCATTTCATAATGATGTTTCAGGTATTTTTTATAGACTTGAACTACTATTGTAGACTTCATTTTCAGATCCTCATTCCAACCACAGGGTTAAAGTGTTAGAACAAGGTTTGAAGAATCAGAGAATTTATTATCTGCTGACAAACTTTAAAGACAATTCTATGACCTGAGTAAAAAGTTCTAATGAGTCAATTAAGGCCTAACAATTAAGTTCGGTGACTTTCCAAACATTTGCACATACCTTAATTTTTGTTTCTATTTTTTAAGTACATCAAATATAAAGTAAATGTGTTTTCAGAACTTATTTTTTTTATAAAGAGTTTGATGTTGAGGTTGTTTCTTTCTTTTCACTTCAAAAATTACCAACATAATATGTGATTAGTGTTAAAACTTTGCATACAACTGTATAATTAAATAACAAGTACTTATATCTTTATCGCATTCATAATCAGACATCACAAAGCTCAAAAAATGACTATAAATAGACACATTGCGATGGGTGAAGTCTCTTAAGAATGTCTAAACAAAACCTTCCTATTATTTGTAGTGCAGAGAGTATCCACACCAATATGCGAGCCATAAAAATATGCTTTCTGTGAAACAAAGTGAAAATAAAGCCTGTGATCCTATCTAACATACTCGAGCCCTAACTCTATGCACTGTAATCAGTCGTTTATATTCTTTATTCTAATATTTAGAAATACTGGATTTTTTTTTTATCTCTATTAGCTGTAATCCATAATCATCAAGATTAAAACAGAAAAAGGGCTTGAAATATTTCACCTTATGTGTAATGAATCTAGAATAAATTAATAAACTTTACCACGGTATTGAAATTTTTTGAGATGCACCTGTAATGCTATTTCATGTGTTAAATATAATTCTGATTCAGTTGATACGATAAGTGAGGATAGGTGAATCATTCTGCAAGTTTCTTTTTTGTTTTTTGTCATAACAATTTTTATTGATTCTCATACACTTTTCAGAATACAACAAGATATATCAATACAGAATCAACATTTTTTACCCCGATAACAGTTTACATATGATCAATTTACTTATGATTCATGTACATGTGATTTAATTACATATGACTCATTTTCATAAATCCATACAGAACCAAACTTTTAACTCCAGTAACATACCTCCCACAAGATTTATATATGATTCATTTATATGTCATTTTACATGTGGTTCATTTACACGTGATTTATCCCCCCCGCCCCGGCTACCCTAAGTATTGCTGGTTGTATAGATAATATAAAACTCAACAACAGGCATAAGACAATATAACCTATGATTTTTAATGATAAGTGAGGATAGGTGAATCATTCTGCAAGTTTCTTGAGAAACTAGCCCCACACCTTGTGCATATTTTCACTTCAGTGCTTATGTGTGGATATATAACAAATTCAAATTCCATGTATGACAAACGGTCATAACTATTTGTGAACAAGAGATTCAATCATTCTTTATATAAATACTCTATAAAATACAAAATCATCTCGGTTATACACTATGATTAAAAACATCTAGATACAATGGAACAGGGGTGGGCAATCTTATCCGGAAAGGGTCAGTGTGGGTGCAGGTTTTCATTCCAACTAAGCAGGAAGCACAGCTGATTCCACCTGTTTAATCAGTTGATCTATTAAAGTAGCAGTAGAAGTAGCAGTTAAAGTCACGCATGCGCAATACAACGTTTAGTTAAGTCGTCAAGTCCCTCCCATGAGGCTTCTTAAAGCAGAGGATCAGTTCACACAGATCAAACACAGCTTGTAGCTCATCCAGACAGAATGCGCCTTTTTCTCTCCAAACCCCTCGCCGTGTCGAGGTCTCGGGCTGGCTCGAGCGCTTCCTCCTGTCCGATTATTGCGGGTTCCGCGGTGATTTACTGCGTCACGTGCGATCGTCCACTCAGCAGCGACTGCCTGATTAACGGAAAGCACCGGGATCACCGCCTGAAAGATCTAAAGGACGCCGTGCACGATCAAGTGGTAAGAGCTGTTTCATTTCGTTTTCCACTTTAACTGAAATTAATAATAATAATAATAATAATAATAATAATAAATCACTACTCACAATGTCTGTGCATCAATATTTATCTGATCAATCCGAGATCATTACGCATCACAGGTGGCAGTGATCATGAATGATAATGAATCTTTCTGTTTATGAATGATAATATTACAGATATATAATTCAATATAATGCATCATGGTGTTTCTTCATTGTGTCATAGAAAAAAATGAATGCCCTATCCGAGAAGCTGACATCCAGAGACAGGAAGTTTGGCAACCTCACACCAAGGATTGAAGCAGCAGAGCGCGAGCTCGAGGTGAGAATTTACAGAACAGGTGTACGTTAAATAAATGAATACATACATAAACACAAATTTTAAAAAACAATGTCAGGTAAACAAGGTTCTGTTTAGGTAGATTATTTGCAACTCCAAAACCAGTAATGTGACTCAAGAGCCGACTCGCATCCAAGATACTATAATAATTACTAGATCGGTATATTTCTTGAAGAAAATGTGAGTGGTGCTTGCATGGCAAAATTCGGATAGGGCGCCAATACTAGAGCTGGACGTGGAAAGAAATGGAAGAAGAAGAATAATTATAATAATGAGTAAGCACAAGGACAATAGTAGTGCTTTTCATGCACCAGATGATGATGATGATGATCATGGGCGTAACCATGCACTCTTTGGGGGGGGGGGTCGTGACCCCCCCCAATGTTGTGGAGATACCAATCTGTCCCCCCCAATATACAGGAGAAAATATTCTCTATATGTTCCGTATTAAATTTCCCTGCCAACGGATCTGTCTTTTCTTCATTAATTCTATTTATTTTATTTATCTATTTATTTATGTTTATTCTTTTTTTAATATATTCACGTTTGTTACGGAAAATATGCCCCCCCCCTCCAATTGTAGACTTGGTTTCGCCCAGACTCAACGCAAGTTCGGTGATGTATTTTAGCAGTTTCCCCATGCTGTGGGAGCTTCTATCACTCAGAAACCACGTGATTTCAAACAGTAACTAATCCTAAAACTATGTTCTAAATATACAAAAATTCAGTATAAAATTTTTGGAAGTTTGGCTGCGCACGGGGTGGGGGGGTTGTGTTTTGCGCTTGGACCCCCCCAATGTCCAAGCGCTTGGACCCCCCCCAATGTCCATAACATGGTTATGCCCTTGATGATGATGGTGGTGTATTAAATTGTACTGAGGCTATTCTGTTCATTAAGAAAGAAACATTGTCACATTTATTATTTCTCTTGTTTGTACATGTAACTTTATTCATTTCTATTGAATTTAGACCTTGCCTTGTTTTAATACACTAAAGCAGCCTGATGCTTCACATTTAAATATTTTACTTCATCTTTGCTTCACATTTAATGCTACACCTTTAGAAAATAAAGAACAAAAAGTCTATAAGGGTTTTTTTTTTGTATTAAAAAGCAGTTTGGTGGAAAAATATTTACAAAATTTCAGAAAAGGAAAGATATAAGAGGGGTTTGAAATAAATAAATTACATAAAATCTACCTAATGTCTGCTACTATGATTACTAACGTAAACATCGTTATGTTCAGGAGATGTGCAACAGGACACAGGAGCTGCTTCAACAGGAGTACAGTACCCTGATGGCTTTGATCGAGCAGAATCGGCAGCAGGCCTTTTTCATCCTGAATGCGCAGAAGTTAACACTACAACTGCAACTCAATCAGCTGCACGAGGATGCACAGAACTACCACATCAAGTCCGCAAAAATGATCGAGGACATTAAAAAGCTCAGCAGCAAAGAGGAGAATGAGAATCCATGCAGCCTGCTGGTAAACAATCAATTCGCTCAATCAGTTTTAATCTATTGTAAGAGTAAAACTTCAGGACAACACTAATCCCTGATCTTTCTTTCTGCACAGGGGGAGATCAGCGCACTTGAGACCAGGTAAATCACACACACTCTCACCTGCGTCCTTTTAATTCCTTGATCAGATATTTAGCCAATAAAACTGAGCTAGCCCAGACCCTTGAAGTCTGAGATTGAAAGAAATTGTGGTTCTCTTGCAGCCTGCACACAATGAACGAGTTTTACTCCTCTTTGGACAAGAAGCTGAAAGTCGATGACACAAGACTGAAAGCTCTGGAAAAATCCATTAAGAAAATTGTGGAACTAAACAAAGAGCTTCTGCCACGGCCATGGGAATGTAAGTGCTTTTGGATATATATTTTTAATCATAATAGAGATAATAAAAATAGATGATCATAAAATCTAGTTAAGTTAACTACATGAAAAATGCCTGTGGTGTAATAACAAGGGTGTATGGATTTAATTACATCACTTATGAGGGAGCAGAGATCAATGTGTAACAAGGGGTAGAAGTAGAGTACATTATAGGACAGTGATTTTTATTTTTGTCGCGTATCCCAGCTTGTTAGGAAGTTGGGGTCAGAGTGCAGGGTCAGCCATGATACGGTGGCCTTGGAGCAGATAGGGTTAATGGCCTTACTCAAGGGCCTTACAGTGGTGCCTTTTAACCACTCGGCCATTTGTTCATATGGGTTAAAATTGACAATTGTGGCATAATAAAGTTTAAAAATATATGTATGTATTTCTGACGCAGTTTCAGAGACAATCACTTTGGATGAGAGTAAAACTAAAGGAAATGTCCAGATCTCAGAGGACAAGACAGAAATGTCTGTGAGCCCCGGTGATCTGAGCCAGACTGCTCACTGGAACAAAACACAGGCCTCTCAGAGCTTCAGTAAAGGCCAGCATTACTGGGAGGTGGCAGTAGGACGCTGTGAGAGCTGGGCGGTGGGAGTAGTGGAAAACAGCCAGGTTAAAGGCATCCAAACTCTGATTCCTGGCCAGGAAAAGAATTCATGGATTCTGGAGTGTGATGATGGTGAGTTCTCAGCGATACACAACAGCGACTTCAGCAGGGTCAAGGGGAGCAATGTTGAAACCATCGGTATCTTCCTGGATTACGATAAAGGCCGACTGAAGTTCTACAACGTCAATACAGGCTTCATTGTGCATTCGTTTATTGCCAAGTTCAAGCACTCTGTATGTCCCGTGTTCTCCATCCGTGGACAGAAAGACAGTATGGCACGGCTCAACATCTGCAATCTGATGAACAAACTTGATTCACAATTGGACAGTGCCAGTACCTCCATGACCTCAGAGACACTGATTGAGGAGGATATGGAGTTGTCTTCTGAGAACTCAAATTAGGACAAAATTTAAAGTGTTAAAGTAAATTTACTATTTATATGAAGTACTATTATTGATATTAAGTATGATTTGTGTGTATATACACACAGCCAAGATGTAACTGTGCAATAAATAAATGAACTTTATCTGTAAATCCTGTTTATTTGTATAGACCACTGTAAAAATGTTGCTGTGTGTGTGTGTATGTGTGTATATATATATATATATAACACACACATCTCTTTACTTGTTGCACACTTTATTGATTTTGAATGGATATTAATTGCCATTTTTACCCATAAATCCACACTTAGTTGTCCACAGAGATGAAAACCTGTTTTCAGACATTTCCCTGGGCAACAGAGATTTTGCTTCTTGGACACTCTTGGGTGTATCTTATAGATTTTTGCCTGCTGATCATGAAAATCACCTTCAAATTAACCTGTCACGTACCTTTTTTAAATCTCAATTTGTTTGCGATTTGATGTCATATTAAGTCTATATATTTTGCTCACGTTATACGATGCCTTTTGTAGCTCAGGCATGTCCAGACATGTACTCACTTCAGGTTGTGTAACTTTTGTGGAACTGATATATCTTGGGCATGCCCGGACTTGCCTAGGCTGGATAGATGCTGCCTGAAAAGGCTATAAAAGCAGCGTGGATACGCAGATAATAGCCTAAACATGGAACTGTTGTTGAAGCACATCCAATACACCAAGTACAACTGGAACATCTGTGGAGATCTAAAGGTAGTGGCTCTGCTACTTGGAATGCAGCTCGGATATACCAAGTACTGTTGTTACATTTGCGAATTGGACAGCCATCATAAAGCATGACATTACATGAAAAAGGACTGGCCACTCCATAAGAATTTGGTTCCAGGACAGAAAAACGTGGCACATGAACCATTTTTTGATCCAAAAAAGATATTTTTGCCTCCTCCACATAAAACTGGGACTAATGAAAAATAACGTGAAAGCGATGAACAAGGAAGGTGAAAGTTTTCGTTATTTGAGACAAATGTTTCATAGAATAACTGATGCCAAGATTAAAGAAGGCATTTTCATTGGGCCACAGATCAGACACGTCATCAATTACAAGCGGCTCAAAGATCGGTTAGTGGGGCCAGAGAAAATTTCTTGGCAACCACAGAGCACCAAACTACATTAAGCTGATTGACAAATTTCTTAAAGCATACAAAGCCACGAAGTGCAACATGTCACTGAAGATTCATTTCCTGCATTCACACTTGGACTTCTTCCACACAAATCTTGGAGAAGTCACTGTCGACCATGGGGAAAAGTTTCACTAGGACATTGCCACAATGGAAAAACGGTATCAGGGCAACTGGAATCCATCAATTCTGGCTGACTATTGTTGGACACTGCAATGAGACGGACCGGACACTGAGTACAAATGAAAATCAGGAGCAAAATTCGTTCAACTTCTGCAGCGTGTCAGAAACTTTATGTGATTAAACACGTTGTAGTCAATGAAACATAATTTCATGTTTCTCAAAATTCTAACGTGATTCAGTCAATCTGAAACTATATTTGTGTTCACTTTGAAGAGGGCTATCATAATCACCAAAACTTTTCAGGAAGCAAAACTTTTCTAAAAAATTGTTGTCCAGTGTTTTCAGAAATGGAATAACAATGAATCTTCCCAGGAGTGGGTGTCCCAGCAAAGTCAGTCCAAAGTCAGACTGTTTAATGCTCAGAGATATAATTCACTGCAAGTTGAATTATATTTAATTACTTGTCACCACTATACTTTTCACCTGGCTACTACCGCAATAACTGCTATGTCCATATACAGTGCCCTCCACTAATAGGGCGGCTGTGGCTCAGTTGGTAGAGCGGGTTGTCCACTTATCCACTAACCGTGGGGTTGGCGGTTCGAATCCCGGCCCGGGTGATCCCATGCCGAAGTGTCCTTGGGCAAGACACTGAACCCTAAGTTGCCCCAAATGGCAAGCTAGCACCTTGCATGGCAGCTCTGCTATCATTGGTGTGTGAATGTGCTCTCATTAGTAAGTCGCTTGTAAATGTAAAAATGATATTTCTGTAAAGCTGCTTTGAGACAATGTACCATTGTAAAAAGCGCTATATAAATTAAATAAATTAAATTAAATTAATATTGGCACCCTTGGTAGTTTTTTGGCAATAAACACCAGAGGTGGTTTGGCGCACACAGAGAAGTAGCCATACTGAAAAGTACCTCATGTCCACAGTTAACTATGGTGGTGGCTCTTTTTAATGTTTTCGGGCTGTTTATCTGCCAGACGGCCTGGACATTTTGTTAGGATACATGGCATCATGTATCAAATATCAACAGATATTAAATGAAAACCTGACTACCTCTGCGAGAAATCTTAAAATGGTACATGGTTGGATCTTCCAGCAGGATAATGATTTAAACCATCAAGGTCAACTTCAAATCAAGGTCCTGCCATGGCCATCAGCGCACTTGAGACCTGGTAAATCACACACACTCTCACCTGCGTCCTTTTAATTCCTTGATGAGATGTTTAGCTCATAAAACTGAGCTAGCCCAGACCCTTGAAGTCTGAGATTGAAAGAAATTGTGGTTCTCTTGCAGCCTGCACACAATGAATGAGTCTTACTCCTCTTTGGACAAGAAACTGAAAGTCGATGACACAAGACTGAAAGCTCTGGAAAAATCCATTAATAAACGCTTCTGCCATGTCCATGGGAATGTAAGTGCCATCACCACACCACACCCAACAGGCCCAACAAAACAACCACAGCCAAAACCAAAAAGAGGGGGAAAAATAAACCTGACAAATAAATAAATAAAAATTAAATAAATTTAAAAAATGGTAAGATGGTTAGTGTCCACTGTCCAGTGGGCGGCTGTGGCTCAGTCGGTAGAGCGGGTTGTCTGCTAATCCAGTAATCGTGGGGTTGGCGGTTCGAATCCCGGCCCGGGTGATCCCATGCCGAAGTGTCCTTGG
>JAFFST010053061.1:116714-126808 GCA_022414735.1 Noturus placidus
TGAACTTCCGGAAAGAGTTTGCTGCACTGAAAGTAAAGGGGCTGAATAATTTTGCATGCCCAATTTTTCATTTTTTATTTGTTGAAAAAGTTTGAAATATCTAATAAATTTCGTTCCATTTCATGATTGTGTCCCACCTGTTGTTGATTCTTCACAAAAAATGACAGTTTTATATCTTTATGTTTGAGGCCTGAAACGTGGCAAAAGGTCCAACAGTTCAAGGGGGCCGAATACTTTTGCAAGGCACTGTACCATAGGGAGAACGAAGATGTCGTGAGCATCACTGTTTCTCCTGCGGGAAAGAAGGACAATTCGTCCCCCAATGCCCTCTCAAACAACGCCCTATCCCAACAGAGAGAACAGTCATTAAACAGCCCAAGCCAGAGGTGAGTAGGGGTTCAGTGGTCCCTAAATCATTTCAATCAGCTTTCATCATGTCAGTCATATTAGAATACTAGAATACTCACAAACGTCTTGCATTTTAGAGGCCTTGATTGACTCAGGAGCGGTGGGGAATTTCAAACTACCAACCAGCAGCACAGAATCCCCATTCATACTCTACTCACACCACACCATATTCAAGCAATCGATGGAGCGCCCATTGGGATAGGGATCATTACACACTGCACAGAACCAGTCAACCTCCGTACCAGCGCTCTCCATCAGGAGAGTATGGTTTTCCATGTCACTGTATCCGCCCAACATCCAGTGGTCCTAAGTCTTCCCTGGCTCGAACATCATAACCCGAGCATTTCATGGACTCAAAGAGAGATAATGCACTGGTCACCGCATTGCATCAAACATTGTCTTCAGACGCCTGTGCTCATGTTAGCCACCACGTCCATCGAGAGCCCAAGCAATACGTCCACCGTCCATATTCCAATGAATACCAAGACCTCAGCGAAGCCTTTAGTAAAGAACGGGCTAGTGGACTACCTCCTCATTGGCCCTACGACTGCGCCATTGACCTGCTCCCAGGCACTACACCGCCTCGAGGGAGAGTTTACCCACTAATACAAACCGAGCAAAAAGCGATGGAAGAATATATCCAGGAAGCATTACACTAGGGCAACATCCGACCCTCTACATCCCCAGCATCTTCCAGGTTTTTCTTTGGGGAGAAGAAAGGAGGAGGTCTACGACCATGTTTAGATTATGGAAAATATTGTCACCCCCTTCCATTAGTTCCCGTAGCACTGGAACAGCTGCGCACAGCGACTATTTTTACCAAGTTGGACCTACACAGTGCGTACAACTTAATCAGGACCAGAGAGGGGGATGAATGGAAGACTGGGTTTAGCACCACATCCGGGCACTACAAGTATCTGGTCATGCCGTATGGGCTTTCTAACGCTCCCTCTGTCTTCCAGTGTCTCATTAATGATGTTTTAAGGGAAATGCTGGGATGTCATGTAATCACTTACATCGATGACATCCTAATCTTTTCCAATTCAAGGGAAGAACACATACTCCAACACCAGTTGTATGTCAAGTTTGAAAAATGTGAATTTCATAAAGACACTATATCATTTCTGGGATATATCATTAGCCCTGAAGGGATTTCCATGGATCATGTAAAAGTCAAAGCAGTGGTGACCTGGTCCACACCCACAACTGTGAAGGAGATACAGAGGTTCCTGGGTTTTTTTATTTTCTCTCTGCAAAATTAAAAACAACAAACAAATTGAACATAGAAAGAAATCCGGAATAAATATTTAAAAGCTATTGAAAAGGAAAGACAATATGTGCCTGGGTCTATAAAAGCCTACATTTGAGAGAGAGAGAGAGAGAGAGAGAGGTCGCAACAGATCACAAGAGGTTGTCACGATATTCTGTCACGATACGGAAAGGCAGGAAGTAATCACAAGAGTCTTTATTTACAAATAAACAAAAACATAAACCCAAAACACTCTTAGCATCCAACCTAGCCGCTAACTAGAAAACAAAACAAAACATGGAAGCTATAGTTTATCATAAGGAAAAACCTAAGGCATGGAACGGAACCCTACAAACAAAATCACTGATCTCCAGCCGATTCCAAACATTCCCCATATATCCTAAACAGTCCCCAATACAGTCCCAACGTTTCCAAAACAATAACGAGCAACTTAGTGCAGAAAACCAGGAACTTAAATAATCCACTCGATTGCAAAACAAACTCAAAACACCTGTGGCCATTTGTCCACACTTCCGGCATGCACCCGCGTAAGTGGATCACATGACTGGGCAAAGTCCGTGTAGAGGCGCCCTCTGCTGGTCGAGACGTGACAGAGGTAGTGCCACCCAGGGACATGGCGGAAGAGGACTACACTTCCCAGCCATACCTGTGTTCAAGTTTGCAGGAGTTCTGATTACGAACACCTGTAGACACCTAGGTTATATAAGGGACTTGTTAACATCAGCAATTTGCGAAGTAAATGCTCAGCAGCCTCGTCTCTGTTTTACACCAAGCCTTGATTATTGTATCCGCTAAACCGATAAAGAATATTGCCTGTGTTTTGACTACGATTCAGCCTAAGCCTCGGATGACCTGTTTGCCCGATCGACTGACCAAGATTACGCCTTTGTTTTTGTTCTTCGTCATTCCCACGCCTCTTGGATTATTCGTCCATGCTTGTCTCCGCCAACATGCGTAATAGAGAGAGAGAACTGATTTTGCAAAGACGTTAGTGCAAATTAGAAAGCAGGTGCTCATATTACTTACATTAATATATTGATTATTCGGCGACCTGAAGAAAGCTATTACACACCGTAACCGAGAACGTAATAATCACTAAGCAACCATAAAAAAGACGCCGCAACGCAGCATTCAGTCATTTACTGAAATGTTTTTATAACGTTTTTAAAAAAACCAAAAGAATGATTGCTTTTGGCATTAAATAATTCCCTATTGTCATAAGAAGAGTTTTTACTCTTGTATGATGCCAATAAGTCTAAAAAGCTAGATTTACCGTGTAAACAATACGGTTGCAAGAAGGCTATCTCTGTCCTGGGATGCTCCCTGAACAATTTTGATGTGGTCATGGAAAAGGAGGACAGTACACGAACTAAACTAAAGTGTCCATCCTGAACAATGTATCATATCCACTCGATAACTCATTGGTCAAACTCATTCAGTCCTGCTGTAGCACAGAAACGTACTGCAGGTATTTTTTTTATTGTACTTTTTTATTCCAACAGTGATCACCCTGTACAACAGTTCATCACTGTGCCGGGACATTATTGTTCATATAGAGCCTATTCCTTGTATAAGTTCATAAGATATCTGCTTGTATCTTTGCACATTCTGTTTACTGCACTGTTAATAACTCACTGTATAATTGAACTATACCACATATTGTGGACGCTCTGCTGATCATGTCTGCTGGATATCTGTTTACTACTACTTATAACCTTACAGAATAGTTTTATTTTGTAACTCTTGATTATTTCTTAATGCAAACTTTATTCTTTTTGCTGCTGCTGTAATGTGTGAATTTCCCTCTTGGATTAATAAAATGATCTATCGATCTAAATATATATTATATTATATACATTTAAAGGTATAAAAGATGCAAAAAGGAAAAGTATCTTTATTCATGAGAGAGTGACACGTGTATTTTCATCGTGAATATTCTGTACAACATCCGGTGTCATGGCAGGATTGTGACAACTCAAAAGGGGCTCTTTATTTACTTTACTTTTATTAACTTTCCTTTTTCAGTGATTTTTGTTGGTTTTGTTTAATAAAGTAAGATGCACAGTAAATTTTAATTGTTCCTGTAAGTTGTTCCACTTTACAGGAACACTTATTTTACACATTTTTTTTCAATGCACATACAAGGATATAAAAAGTCTACACACCCCTGTTCAAATGGCAGATTTTTGTGATAAAAAAAAATTCTAACAAAATAATTGATGTCAGAGCCTTTTCTACTTTTATTGTGAAATTTTAAACCACTAATAAAAATTAAAAAAAAATGTAAAAAATGTACAATAAACTGGTTGCACAAGCGTGCACACCTTTAAACTAATAATTAGTTGAAGCACCTTTAGATTTTATCACAGCATTCATTCTTTGTGGGTAAGAGTCAATCAGTTTGGCGCATCTTGAATTAGTAATATTTTGACATTCTTCCTTGTAAAAGAATTCTAAATCTGACAAGTTAGCTGTGCATCTCCTGTGCACAGCCCTCTTCAGGTCACCCCACAGATTTTTGATTGAACTTAGGGCTGGACTCTGGCTAGGTAATTCCTAAACCTTGAATTTGTTTTGATGAAGCCGTTCCTTTGTTGATCCTGAGGTTTGCTTTGGGTCGTTGTCACACTGAAAGGTGAAATTCCTCTTTATCTTAAGTGCTTTAGCAGAAGCCTTAAGGTTTTGCACCACCATTGATTTTGGAGATTTTCATTATTCCCTTCAACCTGATTAAAGCCCCAGTTCCAGCCGAATAATTTTTAGTATTATGGCAAAAAATAAACTTTGGTCTCATCAGACCATAACACATTAATCCACATGGATTTGGCAGTCTATTGTTGCATCAAATTTTGCCTATTACCCAAAGACAATTAATATTTAACATAGAAACAGATACTCGCATATATTACCCAGTTGAAGGAAAAAGAAGACACCGAGAGTCAGTGAGTGAGAAGAAGCAAGGGTCTAAGTTTATTGTTCCAGCACACAAGATCCACACATTTGAGACGTCCCAAAAGTTTCATGCGTCCCAGCAGTCTCACACGCATACCAACTTAATCTCCACCTATCATCATTCCCAGTTAACCGAATCTGTCACCACCTAATAAAAGAGTTTAAGTCACTATCCAAAGTAAGTATACAAACTGAAGCTATGATAAAAGAACAAAAACAATGAACCTTTCTTAAAGAAATTCCTAAAATCCTCTGACCAAGTATATGGCTGTGCCATTTGTCTATTAAATAAATGCCAGTCCTTCAGGCTGCAAAAGAAGGATCAAAATATTCTGCAGTAGTTGTTTTTCATCTGACAACTGAAAGCTAACTACTGTCTCCACTGCCATACAATACTGATAATGCTCTTACACTTAAGAGGGCTGAATGGCAGACCTTGCTAAATTATATTATTATGATTCTTCCTTATAATGTTCTATATTTTATAAATATATTCTTATATATCTTATATTACTTTTTGCCTTTTCTTATACGTTGACGTGGGAGAAGAGAGGTCAATGGGCAATGCTAGTGTGAAGGTAAGCCTACACAAGGACATGTCTTTGCAACTGTAAGTGACTAGTCAACTTAATCTTTCACACGGTATTCATAAGGTGCCATAACTTTCTGCTACTCTATGGATCACGCTGAAGTTTGAACAAAACGGTTTGACTTAATATCCGCAGCAGTAGTGTACAAGTCATTTCTTCCTAATTTGTTTATTAACTTTTATTGTATGCCTAAATGCAATAAAGCTTATTTACCAGATTCAGATGCGCCAAAACAAATTATTATAAAGTATGAGTTGGTAACTGATCAGCAAAAACTGTACTATCATTTCTAATATAATGCATATAATATGGAAAATATTTTCACTGAAATATTTGAGAGAACGTTTTTTTCTTTACACTAGTTTACACTAAATGTCTAATATTCCATTCTGTTGGAAATATACCTTAACTGTTGAATTAATTTGGAACCTTTAAAAATAACTCGACTGCTTCTATAGAAAATATACATGGAATATATACAACTCACCTATCTATGATGTTCTCACCTATCTATGATGTAATTTGTATAATTCACCTTGAATATGTTAGTGAAGTATCCAAGTATAACCCACATTTAAACATTTAGACTTTTCTTACAGCATGATTAAATATTTACACTTGATTCAATGTATAAAATGTAGGACAATGCCTTAACACTTCATTGGAATGTGAACTGAATTATTGTACCTCTCATGCAGAGCAAGCAACATTACCCTCAGTATATACGTTTGGCGTTTGTGTTTGTTTAAGCGTGACTATCTGGGGCGATAAAAAAGCAATAAAAAAGCAATAAATTTGGAATTTTTCCAGAGCTAAGTAAAGGGGGAGTCTAACCAAGGTAAATAAAAGCCCTTGAGCTTGCAGATTTGAGATAAGGGAATTTATGGATGGTTAAAGTACCAGGACAGGACTGTCCGGCATTCAAAGACTCCCCACCGCTTAAAAAAGATTAACCCTTTGTGGAAACATGCAAGATACTGCGCATGTGCGACACACGTTTCAGCCTATGGGAGTAAGGAACTAGCTGAGGCGTTGTGATTGGTCCGGTTGGTTAAACACCACGCCTAAGGGTAACGGTGATGCTTGAGGGGGAAGTTTAAAAAGCCATGTTATGTGAAAAACGTTGTCCTCTGCAGACGACCACGCTCTGTGTTTATTGCAATAAAGCTTCACGATTTTGACTTCCAGAAAATCTCTCAGTCTGAAGATGTCTTTTTGACTTAAAGATTGATTTTTATCCACAACATAACTGGTGACCTCCGACGGTGATTTCGTCTAGGGGCGTGCGAAGAGACTCAGTCCGCAGGCCTGACTCTGGAGAAATGCGCACGCAAAAGTGGCCACTGAAATAAGGTAAGCAGTTTTCTGCTTTTATTGGATAAAATACTTGCGTGTTTTTTCCATGTGTCAGCCTGAGACGGTGTTTATTCCTCATAAAAGCTCCTGTAAATTATGAACTAAATTGAAAGAGAGCTCTTTTGGATCTCAAATTCAAAACTGCATGCAGGATATGTGTGTGTCTGTCATAGTGTTTCGTCTCGTAGTGTCTGTGTAGAAAGTGGAGTCAGATAGATTGTTAGTACAGTAGATTGTTAGTACAGTAGATTGTTAGAACCACAGTAGATTGTTAGAACCACAGTAGATTGTTAGAACCGCAGTAGATTGAAGACGTTCTTAGAGAAAGAGCACAGTAGATTGTTAGAACCCATTTAAAAGTTCTAGGGAGAACTTGTGTGTGAATGTTGGTGTTCTAGGAAGAACCCATTTAAAAGTTCTAGGGAGAACTTGTGTGTGAATGTTGGTGTTCTTGGAAGAATCCATTTAAAGTAAACTCATAAGTGAGGTGGGCTATATTGGATCCAATGACCTCTAGGTAGAGGGTGAACACGATAATGGTGTTTTAAACCGGGAAACGGGTGTGAGTCTTGTCTGTCAATGTTTAAATGTTCTGGGGTGTAATGTCTTGTATGTTTTGTATTGTCTGTGTTATCTGTGAGCATATTTGATATGCTGGTTGTTCGTACTGAATGCTGAGATGTTTGCAATGTTGATTGTGAGTATTGGATGTTTGAGAGCTTTACATGTGCTGAATGTTGGTTTAAGTATTTTTCTTTTTCCTTTTTGTTTTGGTGAGTCGACTCTTGTTTTATTTCTGATATTTTAGTATTTATATATCATTTATATCCTGGTTGAGGATAAGGAGACTTTCTGTACGATTGATGAGCTTTGAAAGTCAGTTTCAAAAACTAAGTACGAGTGTGTAATGATAAATATATATATAAATATGAGCTCCATAGGATAAGGAGACTTTTTGTGATTAAACTTTGAGAGTTAGTCTCAAAGACAAAGTGTGAATCCGAATATAAGGAAAATGTGTGTATGATTCTGCGCAGACAGTGTGTGTGCGAGTGACTGTGTGTGCGCGCACTGTGTGAGAAGGGCCCTGTGTGTGTGTGCGTATGCGTGCCTGTGTGTATGTGTGTGCGTATGCGTCCCTGTGTGTGTGTGTGTGTGTGTGTGTGCGTATGCGTCCCTGTGTGTGAGCGTGTATGCGTCCCTGTGTGTGTGTGTGCCTGTGTGTGCACGTAGGCGTGTCTCTGTGTGTGTATATTTCCTCAGGTCAAGAGAAGAGTAACTCAGAACTCTGGTATTTCATTGAAGAATTGATTGTGATTTGAGTGACTGTGTCACATTATAACGGCCATGCTTGGCATTTTAAAACATTTGGGACCTCTAGGCTTGTAAAGTATATGAAAACATCCCTAAGAATTGAACATTTAGGCTTATATAATCTGATTTATTTTTTCATTGTATCAGGTGCTTTAAATAATTGAGATAAAATTATATCAACAGCAATCATCCGCCACTCAGGTAGAATAAAGAAAGTGTTAGGATTTGGGACAGATAGGTGTACATAGATTAAATCGAAGCCCTGTGGATTAGTGTTAAATAAAGTGAATCAATTTATTAATGATCATTAAATAAAATAGATAGGGGTGACGGATTAACTAGGTTTGAGTAACTTTGCTAGTGGGATAAAATGACATCTACTTCTGTAGGACAGAAGATGCCCAACCCCGTAGAAGTATATTCCAAAATATCGAAAAAATGGCACAACAGGACTAAGTTTTTGACTACAAGGTGGCCCAGAGAAGGATCATTTGTCATAACACTGTGTGGAGAGATGGGAACGTTGATAAAGAATTATAAGGCCAACGATAAAAGTATACTGAGAACTGAGAAATGAGAAAAGACAGGCACCAGTTGGAGGGAAAAAACAGAAGAGGTAGGCCCCCTCCTTACCCATCATTTAGACCATCGAATACATCTGCTTCCCCCAACCCATCTACTCCCCCTGATGTAATTGTGCCTCATAAACCTTATCTGCAACCTAAGGGTCTGTATCCAAGGTTAACAGGGACAGTGCAGGTAGCGGGGGATGTCACGGTTTAACATGAGTAAGATACAAGCAGGACTTCTATACCTTTGGCTTATAGTGTATATGACTGCTCACTGTCATAAACCCATACGAGGAAATAAATAGTAATAATTTTGTCTCCAGATCAGGAGTGGGTAAAGACATACTGGTGATCTGATCTATATTATATATGCATACTTTAGATAATGCCTCTCTGAGGGCCATGTTGGAATGTTCTGTAGAAGACAGTTCTACAGTACTGTAGAACTCCTAAGCATTAGATCACCACAATTACTCTTGTATACTCTTTCCATACCACGGTGCTCTTTGCCTGAGAAAGACATTCACAATACATGTTTGACAGTTGGGACCTCATTCTAAAATCACCAGATATGAAATGTTCAACAGATTTGTCTTACTGCCATCACAAAATAAAAATGTTTAAACCTAAAATAATGTAGTCACAGAGGGTATGTACATTTGTCACTCTACATTAATGATGAGGATCCTTGGAAACTGTGGAACAGAAATGTACTCAGTGTGTCTCCACCAATTTATTCAGGGACCTATTACCACAACTTAATTAAATTTGTGGTTGCAAGATAAAAATTCTTTTGAGTTTTTTAATTTTTTATTTATTGATTTAATTAAATATTTAAAATTGTAAACATTATTTTGATGAATCATGTTGACATAATAATGTTGATAATTGGACCAACTTAATATTGTGTGTAATTCAAACTGAAATTATTGCCTTAATTGATTTAAAACAAAATTTAATTTGTATTACATTTACATTTATTAATTTAACCAGTACATTTATCCAAAGCGACTTACAAATGAGAGAATACAAGCAAAGCGTTATATATCAAGCAGAGAACAATACAAGTAGTGCTACTATACAAGATCCATTAATTGAGTTCTAGAAGAAAAAATTGACAAAATTGGCTTGAAATCTTCAAGTCACTAATGTCAGGTCCGTACCCATTTAACATGTCTTGGACCTGTAGACGTAACAAATACTATACAAAGGACGTTTCAATGTGAGCATCATTTCACTTACAAATAAAATCTACCAAAGCAATGAATTTGGGAATATTCTAATTTGTGATATGACCATTAGTGGACTCGTGTATAGGCTTCACCTGCTAATACCTGCTTAGTGCAGCTTTTGATACTATAGATCATAGTATTCTCCTTGATAGATTAGAGAATGTTGTTGGCATTAAGGGAACAGTCCTCTCCTGGCTCAGGTCTTATCTTACCGAGCGTTATCAGTTTGTAGATGTAAATGGAGAGTTCTCCACTCGTAGCAAGGTTAATTTTGGTGTTCCACAAGGTTCTGTTTTAGGCCCACTACTATTTAGTTTATATATGCTACCTCTAGGTCAAATTATTCGTAAACATGGAATTAGTTTCCACTGTTATGCTGATGATACACAGCTATATGTTTCAG
>JAFFST010053062.1:7756-19986 GCA_022414735.1 Noturus placidus
GCCCTAACATAAGGGGATATGCAATGACTGAAAATGGGTTTTAAGGGCATTCCAAAGTGAGAAAAGATTATTCTAATGGTATTTAAAAATGAGAAAATTAGAGTTTAAGGGGAAATTAAAAAATACATTATTAAAGCATATTCAAAAGAATGAAATAATTCAGCGTAAACTAGATAAGACTGTATAAATAGGGCATTGAGTCTGTGCATAGATTCGGATCACTTTGGGACATATCAGTGATTGGATTTCATGTTGTTTTGTAAACAATAAACTGGATTTTTGCTTCTCTCATCCTAGATTTTTACTATCAATTGTGCTTTTGAGTATGATCACTTATGAAAAAAGGTAATTAGCACCGTTAGTCGTTTTTGACATGAGGTGCTACTTGAGGTGAAATGCACAGTGAAGATGGTTTGAAAGGGCTCCTAATGGCAGTCATGCAAAGCTAGAAAAAATCCCTTCATCAATGAGAAGCAATGAGAAGCAAAGAAGAGCCAGACTGAGTTTTGCTAAAGAATAGATAGAATAGATTAGACCATAGAGGAATGGGGTAAGGTCATCTTCTCTGATGAGTACAATTTTCACCTTCCCAACACCTGGTCATCTAATGGTTAGACAGAGACCTGGAAAGGCCTACAAAGCCAGTATCTCGCACCCACTAAGAAATTTGGTGGAGGATCCGTGATGATCTGGGGTACTACAGCAAGGCCGGAATTGGGTTGATTTGTATATGTGAAGGACACATGAATCAAGCCATGTACAAGGTTGTCCTGGAAGAAAATGTACTTCCTTCTGCTCTGACACTGTTCCCAAACTCTGAGGACTGGTTTATCCAGCAGATAAATGCTCCATGCCAGGTCAATCAAGTTGTAGATGTAGGACGACCAGATGGCCAGCCCAATCTCCAGAACTGAAGCCCATTGCAAACCTCTGGAATGTGATCAAGATTAAGATGGATGGTCACAAGCCATCAAACAAAGCTGAGCTGCTTGAATTTTTGCACCAGGAATGGCAAAAAATCAAACAACATCAAAACATCAATGTGAAAGTCTTGTGGAGAGCATTCCAAGATGCAGGAAAGCTGTGATTGAAAACATTGATTTATGAACTTTAATTCAAACATTAGTATTGTGTTGTTTAAAAATGAAATTATTTTCTTTGGATTATTTGAGAAGGACAACACTGCATTTTTTTTTATTATGACAAGTTGTCATTTTCTGCAAATAAAGTGCACAATTATTGGCACCCTTTTAATCAACCATGGCCCATTTTATGCTTTCTAACAGAGGCAGTAAGGTTTTCATTTAATATCTGTTGATATTTGATAGTCCATGATGCCATGTACCCTAACAAAATGTCCAGGTTCTCTGGCAGAAAAACAGCCCTAAAACATTAAAGAGCCACCACCATATGACTACCTCTCTGTGTGCACCAAAACCAGCTCTGGTGTTTATTGCTAAAAAGCTCTTTTTGGCAAACTGAAGATGCTTGAGTTTGTAATTGGATGAGAGTGGAGGCTTTTTAATTGAAACCCTTACAAACAACTTGATGTAGGTATCTTCATATTGTAGTTTTGGAGACTTTCTGATCCCAAGACGAAACTAAATTATGCAATTCTCCAGCTGTGATCCTTGGAGATTTTTTGGCCACTCGAACCATCCTCTTCACAATGCGTTGTGACAATATAGACAGGTCCAATTCCAGGTTCATAACATTTGAATCTAACATCTAGTTGACTGGAACGTCTTAATTATTGCCCTGATGGTGGAAATTGGCATTATCAATGCTTGTGCTATATTCTTATAGCCACTTCCCATTTTGTGAAGCTCAGCAAATTTTTGCCACACATCATAGCTATATTCCTTGGTCTTACCAATTATTATGAATGACTAAGAGAATTTAGCCTACGTGTTACCTCATATTTATACCCATGTAAAACAGGAAGTCATGGTTGAACAATTTCCTGTTCCTAATCACTGAGGCATACGAAATTGTTTTTAAATATCAATAGGAATATACTTCAAGTATATTTTTGACATACTAATTCATAGGGGTGCCAATAATTGTTGCACACCTATATTTAACGAAGATATATATTTTTAATAAACCTGTGCTGTGTTTGCAATTGTTTGATATCCATGAGAGTAGAGTATTTTTGTGAATCTTAAACAATAAAGAAAATCTTTCACAGCCTTCTTCATATTTACCAAGGGTCCAATATTAGTGGAGGGCACTGTATACACATACAAACACTCCATTTTGACTCAGAATGGCAGGAAGATTTTTTCTTTACAATGACAAATCCAAAACGTGTGTCTAATTTGTGGAAAAACAAGTAAAACGAATATAAAAACAAATCTCTGTTTAATTTCTCAAACTAAAAATTTAGAGTGGATGTTTATATTTTACAAAAGTAGTCATTCTCATAGAAGTTTAAGCACTCCTGAGCTAAAAATTTTATAACCTAGTTCGAGATAATACATGGGTTCAAATTAATGCAATGATGGTTCGCTCAGGTCATGGTCTAACTGAAATCTATACATTGCCATAAAATATAGCATTCTATAATTTTCAAACTACAACACTCATTTGTTCTCTGTCATTCCTTTATAAATGTGTGTGTTTGTGTGTGTGCGCATGCGTATACGTGTTATATACTTTTCTGTGTGCTAGTTTACAATAATAAAATAAAGTCTTGTCTATATTAAAAATGAAGTTGCTCTGTATTTTTTTCTCATTATATATGTCCCTAAACTTGCCAATCTTGTTATCTTGCAAGAAAACAGTATTGTCATAATAAGATATTACTGTCAAATGCTGTGACAGTAATAACCCCAGAATTAATCCACACACTCACCAACAACTTCGCTGGATGAATATGCTGGTTATTCCCTTTGAGATAATGTTCTACATACATCAGTCAATTGTTAAATTACTTTTGAGCCTGTGAGAATGGAGGGACTATGTAAAAAAAAAAAGAAGGTGTAATTCCTAAATGGTTAATACAATATTTCTGTTCAACCCCTTGAATTAAATCTGAAACTCTACCCTTCAATTTTTTCAAACTTTTCAATTTTTTTTTGCTTTGATCCATTGTGGTGGTGTACAGAGGCAAAATTTCAAACATTGTGTCACACTCCAAATACTATACTGACTGTATATAAAATAAAATAAGTAAATAAATGTAAAAAAAAAAAAAAAAAAGATACTGGGACACACTCTTCTGCACCCCCTTAGTCATTACAACTTTAATTTCTTTATAACTCTTGTTCTGTAGTAGCTCTTGATGCCCAAATAACTAGAGGTCCAACAGCTAAGAACCTTACAACATAAGATTGGGGCAGCTCTCTGCAAAAACACTGCCAAAACACAGTAGCACAGATAAAATAAATACAACTGCCTACTCAATACTGTTATGAAAAGGCTACGCAGACTTGTGTGGGCTCAACTGACATTTTAATAAGGAACTGATTGTGATTTCCCAAAGACCTTGTTTACTGTATATTTATCTTGAATGATTGGATGACAAATAGTTGAATATTGTGAAAATATTATCAAAAGGGCACAAAACACGTCAAGTGTCTTGCTGCCTACGAGACTTACAGGCAAAATGTCCTGCAAACCCTTGTTGATGTTTAAATGTTTAGAATGGATAAGATTAGTTAGTTCAAACGTTTTCAACAACCCAATTCACCTAACTCCGTAATCTACATATGGAAACCAGAGCCCCTGATTAAAGCTATTAATATTGAGAGACACAGACACCCATGTGTTGGCTTATCTTACCCAGTGGTAAAACTAAAAGCATATGGGCTAATACACACACCCAGACACACACACAAACCCACACCCACCCCAAGTTCTTCCGAAAGCCTTTGCTTGCTGATTCTTGTATGCATCTCAGTGGTGATAGGAAAGTTTAATTGGGGACAGCTGTGGCTCAGTTGGCAGGGCGGGTTGTCGACTAATCATAGATTTGGATTCCGGGCTCGCAATCGAACCTGCCGAAGTGTCCTTGGCCAAGACACTGAACCCCAAGTTGCTCCCGATGGTAAGTTCGCACCTTGCATGGCAGCTCTGCTACCATTGGTGTGAGTATGTGTATGAATGGGTGAATGAGACACAGTGTGAAGCACTTTGGATAAAAGCGCTATATAAGTAAAAAAAGGGCACTTGCCAAAAGTGCTCATTTTATTGTCGAAGGGTTCTAGAGTAGCTGTTATCTCGTTTCTCGATAATATCAGTTCATATCTCGTATATCATCAACTTAATACTCTGTAAAAGAGATTCCTTAGCATCCAACCCCCGAGGAACCACTGGGTTGGGAGATGCCAGTGGCTTAACACTGTCTGTTTTACCGATATCAGAACGCTGTTAGCCATTTAAAAAAACCAAAGTCACCATTTTGAGACTTACTTTCAGTGGAAATTTAAAGAATACATTTAAAATAACATTTGTATAAACTGTCATATTCTGGAAGAGCAACCACCAAACAGGTCCTACATTGCTCCATCTCCATTTCATGTTTTAATCAATTGGAAATGGAAACCTAAGGCACATATTCAAGCAATGCTTATTTGTTGCTATATCGAAAACATATCACAGTGACATACCTAATCTTAATTCCCCTAACTTTTACATTTTTGTGGTCATTGCTCTCCTGCACTCACCTGTGTCTTGGCATTGACTCTGTGATGCTGCTGTGCTTGCTCCAGCTGCTCTTTCTTCATCAAGTCTAGCTGCTCCTGGTGGTGATGGTACTGCTCAGCTGTAAACACTGCAATACAAACGTACAAGAGAGGTCATGCCACAGCTACAGCTAATTATATTACAAATAATATTATAAATAATAATTAGGACTGTAATTATATGGCATAGACCTGTAATCATATAATCATTTGTATCGTATCATTCAAACACATGTAACAGACTGCATAATAAAGTAGGTTATTCATTGTAAAATAATGCTTATACAAAGCGAAATAAACACTTATACAATCAAACACCTGAAAAAGCTTCCTAAATAGCACCTGATCAAGCTTCCTCTTTATCTATAAACAGGAGAGGCTACAGGATCTTAATAAAACATTCATCCTAATCATGCTGCTTTTATATACGCCAACCTAGCCAGTGTCAACACGCACAGACACACACATGCACTAGCTGATTAACGCTAAAGAAATCACTGTGCCAATTGGGAAGTGCATATCTGGAAACGGGAGAATGCAGGATACAAAAAAATTGAGTTACAGAGAACTGCCAGACTTTCATGGCACAATCCGCAGAATATGTCTCCGCAGAATATGACACAATCCATTGAGAGTGACACCAAATTGGGCTAGTTTTAAAACAACAAACCAGAATTGTGTATACATTCATTATCTTCAGGTGAGTTTGAAATCCAATGATATGTCAGACATGCATGGCCTTAGACCAAGGAAGCAAAATGGCTAGGCTGGCATTAGCAAGTGGGTGGGAATTGGAAAGACAAAATTGCTTAAATGGTGAACAAATTTAAAACTTAGGCTATAAAAAAAGAAAAACGTGACAACCATTTGCAATTCTCTGGGCTAGTTTCAGATCTTGTGCAGTTTCTGAGATTTTGCTGAGACCTGGAGACCCTTCAATCCAGTGCATATTAGGTCTCTTGGCCAGAGAGCTGATTAATTAGCCATGTTTAATTGTAGTAAATTCTAATTCACAGACTTTGTTTAGTTATATACTATAGGGCCAAACGTTTATGGACACCTGATCATCACACTTTTTGAATATTCAATTTCCAGATTTAATCATCAGTGATTTTAATATTCATTTTGATAACCCGGAAGACCCTCTGAAAACAGCAGTTGTGTCCATCTTGGATTCAGTAGGGGTTAAGCAGAAAGTAATCGGGCCGAGTCATTATGGTGGTCACACTCTTGACCTCATACTAACATACAGATTAAATATAGAAAATCTTGAAATTTTTTCGCAGTCTGAAGTTGTCTCAGACCATTATCTTATCTCGTTTATAATTCATATTGATCATAATATTTCCACCTCACCTCGCTACCGCTTAAAATGTACTTTCACATCAGCTACAGTGCCTTGTGAAAGTATTCGGCCCCCTTGAATTGTTCGACCTTTTGCCACATTTCAGGCCACAAACATAAAGATATAAAACTGTAATTTTTTGTGAAGAATCAACAACAGGTGGGACACAATCATGAAGTGGAACGAAATTTATTGGATATTTCAAACTTTTTCAAAATTATTCAGCCCCCTTAAGTTAATACTTTGTAGCGCCACCTTTTGCTACGATTACAGCTGTAAGTCGCTTGGGGTATGTCTCTGTCAGATTTGCACATCGAGAGACTGAAATTTTTTCCCATTCCTCCTTGCAAAACAGCTCGAGCTCAGTGAGGTTGGATGGAGAGCGTTTGTGAACAGCAGTTTTCAGTTCTTTCCACAGATTCTCGATTCTATTCAGGTCTGGACTTTGACTTGGCCATTCTAACATTCTTCTATCGAGCTACACACGATCTTATGGCTATACTAGAGATCCTGATCCTTTCTGCTCTCCGGACCTGCCTGATCCGTTTCGGATGTCCTACCTCTGGATGGAGCTCTCATCTACTCCAATTCCAGACTACTGGGAATACGGCTGCTTCTAAGCCATACAGATTTCATATAAATTAATAATGAACTTTTTCAGATTATCTGTTGTTACCCAGATGAGGATGGGTTCCCTTCTGAGTCTGGTTCCTTTCAAGGTTTCTTCCTCTTAAACATCTTAGGGAGTCTTTCCTTGACATTGTCGCCACTCAGTGGCTTGCTCAGTTGGGATAAATTTGCACCTTTAATATATGTATACCGTATTGATACTTCTGTAAAGCTGCTTTGAGACAATGTCAGTTGTAAAAAGTGCTATACAAATAAAATTGAGTTGAATTGAATAGTCCTTCCTTTGCTGCTATAATAACATCCAATCTTCTGGAAAGGCTTTCCCTTAGATTTTGGGATGTGGCTGTGGAGATTTGCCCATTTCATCACAAGAGCTTTAGTAAGCTTGGGCACTGATGTCGTCCAAAAGGTTTTTAGTTGAGTTGATGTGGTCAGGGCTTTGTGTAGGCGACACAAGTTTTTTCACACCAACCTTGGCAAACCATGACTTTATGGACCTTTCATTGGGCCCAGGGCCATTGTCATGCTGGATCAGGTTTGGGCTAGGCCCCTCAGTTAAAGTGAAGAAATAAAGTGCATTTTGTAGGTCCATCAATATTTAAAAGTCAGTCTACCAACTATTTGTTGGTAGGGCCTTAGCCGGAAAAGAAAGCATAATATTGTGATACTATTTTGATTTCTATCTATGACATTGTAATGCAGCTACTGCAATTTTTTGTCATTTATCTCAATAAAAACAGACTACATAGGACTTCAATATATACAATATATACAATATATTACAGTACCAATGTGGTCATTAAAAAGTAAAATACAACATTTGAAGTTATCTGACAGCTAGTTGAGTATTAAAAGCCATGAACAGGGGTTCTTCATCAGTAATGATTAGCAAGTTCTCATCTGTAAACTTGCAATTCCCTGATCAACAGCCTGGTTGAGCAGCCCAGACCCTGTGCTAGTACAATCTATGTTTAATAGTGATAACTGCAGGGTGAGAATTGGTATATGGCAACAAAATCTTAGGGCTAGAGTTTCAAGTTAATCCTGTAGATACACACCAGGTGTGGGTGGGGGGGCAGCTGGTCTGTTGTTGGCTCGATTTCTGGCTGGAGTGAAGAGGCCAAAGCTCAGCTTTTGTGCTGAACAGGGCCGGAGGTTATTGGGGTCATGGGTCAGGGCCATCCAAGGTCGGAAGTGCCTCCAGCGACAGGCCTTAATATTGTGGAGGATCTGCAAAAGGTCTGATGAGTAGGTAGAGGAGCAGGAGGCAGAAGGATCTGAGGCATAAGTCGGGACAATGGTGTGTGAGGTATCCATATTAACAGGCTGGTGGGTAAAGGAAGGGGAAGAAGAACCTAAGCCCAACCCATAGTACATAGCGTCCCAGTCAGAGTAGGCCCGGTCCAACAGAACCCTGAACACACACAGACATACATTCATAAAACAGAGACAGTGATTTGCTTTATGTATTTCACTGTAAAATAGAGACCTTAATCTTGACACAATGGTTCTTCTTGTAAAACTGCATTCATTTGCTGGCCAAATCTGGTCAAGTCATGAAAAAACATAGAACAATGTGCCTCTCACCTGCCCCCTCTTCCAACCCTTCGTCGTGCTAATCCCACACATCGGTGAGGTATGGTGAGTGTGGTGAGAGAGTAACGATAGCGAGAATCTCCCAAACCACCCTCAGAAGGCTCGGAAATTGGCCAGGATCCCTGCTCCCCACACACCTGTATGAGAGTGTGAGGGAGAGAGAGAAATTTGAGAAAAGGGGAGTAGGGGATGAGTGACACAGTATAGTCACAAAGGGTGTTTTAATTAAGTGTGTGTCTGGAAAAACTCACAGAGTGATAGTGGCAGCCGGACCTGCGTCTAAATGCAAACACACCATCAGGATCATTCTCCTCCTCTGCCTCCGAGGAGCCAGAAAATAGCTGAGTGATGACAAAAAAAAATAGCAGTGAGTGTCTGAGCTATATTACCCCTATATAATACCCCCATTTTTCAGCTTATTATGTGTGCTTAATGAATGTTTTCTGAAGAAAAACTGCCAAAAATACAAGCCTGTAGGACTACAGAGTTTTGTATAGAATCACATAAAAGTCGACATTTGGACTTTAACTGACTCTCCAAAACAAAAATGTGTTCTGAAAGGAGTAAACACTAAGAAAGATTTCAGCTTATAACTTAAATGTCAGCTTTTGCAGCAGAGTAACCCTACTGAGGCACACACACAATGTTCACAAACAGCTAATTTATTTACAGCATTTTCAGAACTGAGGATTTCACTTCTGTGGCAGTACCTACACTATATGGCCAAAAGTTTGTCAACACTTGACCATCACACCCATATGTGCATTTTGAACATTCCATTTCTGTAATCCCTTTGCTGTTATAATAACCTCCACTCTTCTGAGAAGGCTTTCTGCTAGATTTTGGAATGTGTCTGTGGGGATTTGCCCATTCAGCCACAATAGCAAGCCATATATTCATGGACCTTGGTTCGTGCCAGATTACATGGTTTGCCACGGTTTGTGTGGTAGAACACAAGTAGCCTAGACAGAACCCTGACCTCAACCCCACTGAACACCTTTGGAATGGATTGGAATGCTGACTGCACTCCAAGCCCCTTTGCCAAACATCAGTGACCTCAGTCCCATTGAACTACTGGAACATGTTTGGGCAAGGCCCCTTAGTTACAGTAAATGGAAATTGTAATGCTACAGAGTACACAGACACGTGAAAGGTGTCCACAAAGGTTTGGCCATGTAGTGTAAACTAAAAAGCTAGAATTTTTTTTTTCATCTCCACAAAACAACCAAGTGGAATCTGAAATAAGTCATTATTAATAATTAACTTATTTTACATCATATATATGTGTGTGTATGTATGTGTGTATGTGTGTGCGTGCGCAAAATTGCTTTGGAGCTATAGGAAAAGCTATAGGAATGAACATGCATCAATAATTATCATTGACCTTTTTTGACCTAGGCCTAACTCAGGAAAACAAATAACAATCTAAGCAGGGAGTATGCGTGGGAGAGCTATAGGTAAAGAACATGCTGCAATAATTATCATTGACCTTTTTGACCTAGGTCTAACTCATGAGTGATTCACAATTTATGGGAAAGGAAACAACTTGTTTGTGTGTGTGTCTGGAATACATCTGGAATACATCGGAACCGGATTTAACATAATTATAATTGATTATAATGACCCTTTGACCTGTCATCATCATTATATTTAATTATGATGATTATGACCTTTGACCTAGACCTGTCACATCCAATTAGTGATTTTTAGTGGCTTACATAATATACAAACTATATTATATATCACAAACAACAGTATTGCTTGCATTTGCAGTAAACGTATTTTGTGCAAAGACAAATATTAACTCACACATTTGCATTGCTATCACAGTTCCTAAATCAGTTAGAGAAACAACATAGCTGCAAGCAGAATTTCCAAGGCTAAGCAATGCAGAGGCTAAGTGAGGAGATAAGCATGCATGATTTTAGCTTGGGCATGATTTTAGGCCAAACTATTCACAAGTTATGAGCAAAAAGGTGTTTTTTTTAATATCCCATGACCACTAGGTGGCGTTGTTCTAAAACTATACAAGTACCCTCAAGTCATGATGGCTATGACATATGCTAAGTTTGGTATGAAAACACTAAAGCTTTTTGGAGTGGAAGAAGAATAAGAAGAATAAGAAAACAAAAAAATCAATAATAAATTAGAAAACTAATGAAAACAATAGGTGCCTATGCACCTTCGTGCTTCGCCCTTAATAATAGGAACACTAATGGATACAATAGGTGCCAGCACACCTTTGGTGTTTGCCCCTAGTTAAATGGTAAATGGCGCACTTATCCAAAGCACTTTATACTGTATCACATTCACACACGCACCAATGGTAGCAGAGCTGCCATGCAAGGTGCTAGCTTGCCATCGGGGGCAAACTAGGGTTCAGTGTCTTGCCCAAGGACACTTCGGCATGTGGAGTCATCCGGGCCAGGAATCGAACCAACAACCATACGATTAGTGGATTAGTGGTCAACCCGCTCTACCGACTGGGCCACAGCCGCCCAACAGTTAGGGGTCACCCCTAGTTAGGGGTCAAGTCCCAAAGGGGTGAAGACCCCTATTGTTGTTGTAAGTTTTCCTATTATCGTTCTTCTTCTGCTCATGAGTCTAAGGCAGCCCATAGAACCGTTTGAAGCAAAGTTATAAATCAATAAATTATTAGTATTTTTTTTATAAATTGTTTTATAATCAGTCTGGAAACAGCCATATTGTAGCCATGCTTTCGTTATCTTGGCTGTGAGCTTAGGGTCGTTGTCCTGTTGGAAGATGAACCTTCGCCCCAGTCTGAGGTCCAGAGTGCTCTGGAGCAGGTTTTCATCAATGTCTCAGTACATTAGTGCATTCATATTTTCCTCGATCCTGACTATTCTCCCAGTTCCTGCCGCTGAAAAATATCCCCACAGCATGATGCTGCCACCACAATGCTTAACTTTAGGGATGGTATTGGCCAGGTGATGACTGGTGCCTGGTTTCCTCCAGACATGATGCTTGCCATTCAGGCCAAAGAGTTCAATCTTTGTTCAATCTTTGGTCAATCCTTCAGGTGCCTTTTGGCAAACTCCAGGTGGGCTGTCTTGTGCCTTTTACTGAGGAGTGGCTTCCATCTGGCCACTCTACCATTCAGGCCTGATTGATGGAGTTCTGCAGAGATGGTTGTTCTTCTGGAAGGTTCTCCTCTCTCCACGGAGACACGATGGAGCTCAGTCAGAGTGACCATTGGGCTTTTGGTCACCACCCCGACTAAGGCCCTTCTCCCCCAATCGCTCAGTTTGGCCAGGCTGGTTCCAGGCTTCTTCCATTTACGGATGATGGAGGCCACTGTACTCATTGGGACTTTCAATGCTGCAGCAATGTTTCTGTATCCTTCCCCAGATCTGTGCCTCGATATAATCCTGTCTCAGAGGTTTCCAGACAATTCCTTGGACTTCATGGCTTGGTTTGTGCTCTGACATGCATTGTTATCTGTGGGACCTTATATAGACAGGTGTGTGCCTTTCCAAATCATGTCCAATCAACTGAATGTTCCGCAAGTGAATTTACCAGAAGTTGTAGAAACATCTCAAGGATGATCAGTGGAAACAGGATGCACCTGAGCTCAATTTTGAGTGTCATGGCAAAGGCTGTGTAAATGTGCTTTATTTATTTTTTATTTTTAATAAATTTGCATGGATTTCACACAAACTTCTTTCATGTTGTCATTATGTGGTATTGTTTGTAGAATTTTGAGGGAAAATAATCAATTTAATCCATTTTGGAATAAGGCTGTAACAACAAAATGTGGGGAAAAGTGAAGCGCTGTGAATACTTTCCGGATGCACTGTATAAAAAAATGTAGTCTGCTTTTGGTACTATATTACCTCCCCAGCAGTTTTTATACTGATTCGGGATGTACAGTGCCTTGCGGAAGTATTTGGCCCCCTTGAACTGTTCGACCTTTTGCCACATTTCAGGCCTCAAACATAAAGATATAAAAC
>JAFFST010053062.1:35492-49859 GCA_022414735.1 Noturus placidus
TGCATTTTGTGTTTACTTGTGTTGTCCTTGACTATTGTTTAAATTGGTTTGATGTTCCGAAACACTTAAGTGTGACAAACATGCAAAGGAACTGGAAATGAGGAAGGGGGCAAACACTCCTTCACACCACTGTACCTTACACTCTTGTTCAAGGTTCTAGATTTTTTTTTTTTAAACACAGTGAGAGTGTTCGCTCATCAATACAAATTCCAATACAGCAATGCATTCAATAATTCAAGTAAAGGTGTTTCACTCTATGAAAAATATCATCATATAATATTTTCATCTTATAAAAATTAAAGAGTGCTTTGTTTGGGTTGGGTTCCTGGTTTTTGTCCTATATAGAGCCATAAAATGAGGTTTCATTGTGAAAAAGGTTAAATAAGTAGGACCACTCACCTTCTTTGAATCAATTACCATCCAAAAAATGGTGCAACAATACAAGCACCTCTAGAATGCTAGAACAGGTTAGCTAGCTGCTGCAAACAGGTCTTCACTGGTTACTTTGTATCGTGGTTGTTAGGCCATAATCCAAGTGAGAGAGGAAAAAGCGTCCATCCATCCTTTATCTTTTCCTCATGCCTGACTGTTTTGTGTCCTGAGACGTGCATGACACACCATATTCTGAGATTGACCATATATTAATAACTCCTGTTTTACTCTGTCAGAAACCAATGATACAGCCTAACTGATTAAGCCCACCAGATAAACCTTCCACATGGTAACTATTTAGAAAGTTAGGATCATTAGGATCATTAATCATCCAATATATATAACCAGTGTTAGAGTACACAATTAGGCAACCACAAAAAAACATAATGGGAAAAGGTGTTTTTTGTAGTGTAACGAAGTGATATTTTGAAGCTGATGTGGCTAAAACTCTTTTTAAAGCACAAGCAACAGTGATATATTTGTTTTCACACCAATGTTTTAGAAAACCTACTACACACTGTATAGAATCGAAGTCAAAATGACGAACACAAAGGAGAAAACAAGTTATAATCAAGATCTCAGCCAAGTTATGTCCAAAACAGAAATGGTGTTGACCAGCAGAGCTTGAAGAGAAAATCTTCAAGAGGACACATGATGAGAGAAAGGGCAATACAGCACATCAAATCAAAATGATAAAACAACATCTTTGGTATTCATATTCATTTTGACGTATTTTCCATCTTTACGTTTAGGATTTTTTACTTTAATACTTCAAATGAAGTCAAGGTCAAACATGTGTTACTGTGAAGGCATTATTACAGTTAGGATGGGGATTTGAGGCATACAAGATAAACTGCAGACACACAGAGTGACATCAGCCTGCTGGCTACAGTATGTATGCTTACGTGTCATCTGTGTGAAAAGCCAATGTAATCTCAATCTGATGTAAATTCATTAACAACTGAATTGACTTAATCGCAAGCTGACAATCACCAGGCTTAATTAAAATTGATTCAGCCCATGGCGTGTTGAAGAGGGTGACTGTAATATGATTATACTGTATGTTCACGCTCCAATTCCAATCAAACTAAATAAAAAATAAATAGAGAAATTAATAAATACATTAATAAAAACCTCAGAATAGCAGGCTCCAGATCCTAATACTTCAATGTTGTTTAATAAAGCACGATTGTACAGGAAAACAGTTGTATTAGAGCTTAATTTGATTGTTTTTGAATAATATTTAGTGTTTAAATTTAGTTATTCACCTCTCAGTGAATATTTTAAAGTTGTTACATAGATTTTCCTGTTGCAACAGGAATGAGCATTGATTATATATTAATTACTATTGTAGTGCAGAGTGAAAGTGGAACTCACTGAGACTATGGAATAAACCTATGTTGCTTAATTGACACTCATGTAGACTTGTGTTGCTGCTGAGTGTATTTAGTTTCCCTTCAAACAATGACCTTGACTCATCCTAAACTTTACATTCTCCCAGTCTATGCCCTGAAGCTCAGCTTCTCTCTGGCTTATTAAGATTTTATTTTTTAGACCACATAATATTTACTCAGTGTTCTCTGCCAAAGATGGTACTATATGTTGCACTGGCATACAATGGTATATCTTCTCATTCACTATTTCTATTGATCTCTGCTCAGTTAAGACTGCTCAGTTAATAATGAACTGCTCTAAAGTTCATGGATATACTATGCCAAGGTAGTTAATAGTAGTAACTTAAGTTTTAATAAAGAACTATCCATTCATTCCTGCTTATTCCCTGTGTAGTTACTTGTTAAATATGGAATTGTATTATAGTTATTTGTTTTATAGTTATATTATAGTTAAGAGTTATTGCTTTGTGAACCAAAGGTGTAGTAAACATTTGTCTTCAAGATGAATTCAAGAATTTTCTTAGCTTTTTCTACTGCATTGGTAGCATAAAACATGTGCTCATAATTGCAAATTTGTATTAAGTTGGTTGACTCAACTCATAAGAAAAGATACAAAGGTAAATATTCATACCATAAGGATATTTCATACCTTTTCTCACAACTTGTGAAATCAAACACAATTCAACCAGATTGCCATCTTTTGTTCAATATTTAGACAAATGTGTGTTATGGATTGATTTGCTGTTGCATTTTCACATTTGCAATTGTTGTGTTTTTGCTGTGTAGTTTTTGATCTGCTGTAGTTTTTTCAATTTTGTTGTCTTTTCTGATTTTCTTTTGCGTTTTTTGGTATACTTATGTGTTTTGCACTTAAGGACCACTACAGCAACATCCTCTATTTATCACTTTCCCCTTATCACCTCCCTCGCTCTGACTCACCTGAAAAGTGTGTCATTTTTTACTAGTTGCCCTGGACTGGACTGGCAATCAGCATGTCCATCGGGAACAAAGCCTCTGTGTTTGCGGAAGCTCTCCACCGCTTTCACTATGATAGCCACGCCGTCCCTCACTCTATTTCTTAGACTCATCTTCCACCGGTCTGTGATGATGCTGATTAGGCCAACAGGGAAGCTTTCAGGTGGTGGCAGGTTGGGGTTGCCCACTGCCAGGCTGGGGATGATCCAAATATAACCAGGTCCAACCAGGCCCACCTCTCTAGCCATGCTGAAAAGATACTGAGCCTCTTCAAATGAACAGTAGACCAGCAACACCTGAGCATCGATCTGCTGTAGCAGACGCCGTGCACGCAGGTCATTCGTGCCATCAGCTGACATGTCAAAAGTCAGTACGTTCTGTAGCTCCCACAGAAAGTAGGAGGTATCTGTGAAGGAGCGGATATAGTCCACAAAAGCCTCATAACCAGGGTACTGGCTAGTCACCACTGCAAAACTGTACCAGTTGTACTCCTCCATCACTTTGAACATGCCATTGATCTGCTGTTCAATGGAAGCGCCCAGCTGCAGGAAGTTGGAGCCATCATCCTGAAAAGGAGATTTGCATATCATGAGTAAAGACCACACAAAACCAATATTATTGCCATTCCAAAGTGCTCCTAAAATAATCGTGTGTGTATATATATATATATATATATATATATATATATATATATATATATATATATATATATATTATCTCAAAAAATTGAGTACACCCCTAACATTTTTGAAAATATTTGATTGTCTTTTCATGTGATAACACTGAAGAAATGACACCTTACTACAATGTAAAGTAGTGAGTGTACAGCATTTTATACATTAATGACTGTGTGTTGATTTATTTTGAGGGACAGCAAATTTACACTGTTACACAAGCTGTACACTCACTACTTTACATTATAGCAAAGTGTCATTTCTTCAGTGTTGTCACATGAAAAGATATCATCAAATATTTACAAAAATGTGAGGGGTGTACGCACTTTTGTGAGATACTGTACTACCTCACATATTCCTGTGATCTGTATAAGGACTTGATTGGTTTTAGCCTAATGAATAGACATATTACCATCTTCTATTACTTTCTTGGTCCTGTTACATACCTTTCATTAACACTAGAACTATACAATAATCCAGAAATAATACTATAATATAACAAAAAATCCAAGTTATTTCAGAAGCTGTTTGTAGAAAGCTGAATGTACAGTAGATATTTAATCCTGTGTTGTTTTCACTTCAGTTCCACATGATATGAGGTCATTTTTATTCACGTGACATTACGGCTGAATTTCTACCATTTTCACAATGCATCAAAGCATTACTCATAATGTTGTTTTACTGCCATGGTGTCTGGTGTCCTTCAAAGAAAATGTTTTGAGCATTGTGAAAGTAGGCTAAGCCTGTTCATGTAACTGGAAATGAGAGATGTTCTGGTTTATTCCACATGGTATGCAATGACCCCTTTCAATGCTCTAAAAATCACAAAGCTTTTCTCACTGACTGATCTTTGGCCTAAATATGAAAGACTGTAGGGGAATATTAGAACACTGTTAAAATAGCAGTTGCATTGTATCTGTGGTCATGCTCATACTCATTACATTTCAGTTATGTGAATTATTCTCTATGGTGTTTTAATATGTTAATTCTTCATTTAAATCATCAATACAAGATCTTAAACTTATTTTAAATTGCTTTAACTGTACAAGAAATTAAGCATTATGTCATTATTGCAGGGGCGCATGGTGGCTTAGTGGTGAGCACGTTCGCCTCACACCTCCAGGGTCCAGGGTTCGAGTCCCGTCGGGGGTTTCCTCCGGGTACTCCGGTTTCCTCCCCCAGTCCAAAGACATGCATGGTAGGTTGATTGGCGTGTCTAAAGTGTCTGTAGTGTATGAATGTGAGTGTGTATGTGATTGTGCCCTGCGATGGACTGGCACCCTGTCCAGGGTGTACCCCGCCTTGTGCCCGATGCCTCCTGGGATAGGCTCCAGGTTCCCCGTGACCCTGAAAAGGAGTAAGCGGTTGAAGATGGATGGATGGATGTGGGTGGGTCATTATTGCATTATTTCCAGTCTTATTGCTTTGAAGCAACAATATTATTGCATTATTGCTTTGATAACTGCTTTGTTTAAAACAGTGATTTCTAAAAAATCAGCCTCTGTATTATAAAAATATTACAGTGTGATACAGAGCGTACAACCACTTTGGAATTAGTTTTATTACAGAGAAAGAGAGAGAGAGATGTGAAAAAGTATTTCTTTCTGATGTGTTCTGTTTTGTGTATAACTAATACTAAAATGTTTCAGAAATTACAACAAAATCTAAGATAAAACTGATAAAAGATTAAAAAAAAAAAGTGTAATGTTGTTGGATGAAGCAAAAATGTTATCCAATACTAACTGGGCCTGTGTGACAATTCCCCAAATATATGAAACAACCAGGTCTGATTACTGCAAACCCTGTCCAGTCAAATCAACGCTTAAGCAGAACTTTTCCAACAGCATGACGTTGGTTAAAAGGTCTTACTCAGTAACATACTATGCCATAGATGAAAGAAATTCCAGAAATGATGAAGAAGAAGGTGATTGAAATACATCAGTCTTGGAAGGGTTACAAGGCTATATCAAAGTCTCTGGGACTCAAAAGGACCATAGTGAGCACCATTATCTCCAAATTGAAAACTAATTAAAGTATTGAACCTTCCCAGAAGTGACCGAGCTTCCAACATTCCTCCAAGTGCACAGCAACTACTCATCCAGGAAGTAACAAATGAACCAAGGACAACATCAAAGGAACTACAGGCCTCTCCTGCATCAATAAAGGTCCCTGTTGACCTTTGTCAATTATTCCACTATCATGAAGACACTGGCATCCATTGAAGAATTGAGAGGTAAAAACCACTGCTAACCCAGAAGAACATTAATGCTTGGCTTAATTTTTCCACAACACACATTTATGATCCTCAAACCTTTTGGGAGAATGTTTTGTGGATGGAAGAGTCGAAAGTGGAACTGTTTGGAAGATAGGGGCCCTGGATGCTTTGCTGCTTCAAGGCCCAAATTTGCAATAACTGAGGAAAACATGTATTCTGCTCCCTACCAGAATATCCTAAAGGAGAATATCCAGTCTTCAGTCCATAAATTGAAACTCAAATGCAACTTGATTATGCAGCAAGACAATTATCCAGAACATAGGAGTAAGTCCACCTCTGAATGACTCAAAAGCTAAATGAAAGTTTTGGAGTGGACTAGTCAAAGTCCTGAATTGATGATGCTGTTACAGAACCTTAAACATTAGTTCATGCTCGAAAACCCTCCAGCGTGGCTGAACTAAAGCTGTTCTGCCAAGAGGAATGGGCCAAAATTATTTCCAGTTATTGGAAGCAATTGGTTGCAGTGATTGACTGTAAAGGTAGCACAACCAGATTTTAAGTGTAATGGGGCAATTAGTTATTCACATGGGTGATAGGTGTTGGAAAACGTTTTTATTTCCTTCAATAAATAAATAAAAACTTTATTGTTTATCTATCTATATATATATATATATATATATATATATATATATATATATATTTCTTTTTGTTTATTTATTTTTAATAGGGTGGTATGATTTTGTACTGGGTTGCATTGCTGCCTTAATATTCCAGGGTCTCTGGTGTGATCCTGGGCTTGAGTTTCAGTCTGTGTGGAGAACCAACTCTCAGTGTGTGTGAGCCAACGCTCAGAGATAATAGAACATGCAAAGAGATATTACTCTCTTCAAAGCATCAGGAAAGTTACAGTCTACTGCAGTTTGATCATCGTGAATACTGAGGAGAAAGAGTAAAGCTCAAATCTATTAGGTTCTCTCCATATGGAAATGCTAAAGAATTTTAAGCAGACAATAAGAGAAACTCAGGCAAACAAAGGCAATTCAGAAAATCATAAACCAAACAAAAAAAACATACAATCATACATAGAAACTCAAAATTCATGTAGAATCTCTGTAGACAAATTTGCCAAGAACAAATGTGCTGTAAGTAAGTTTCAATCCTAAAAAGTTTAGGTGAGCAGAGAGAAGCAATGTTGTTTAACCTTTTTTTTTTGGTTGCATACATACTCACAAGAGAAAATTGTGGCGTGTTATATGTCCTTCTCTTATATTGCTCTGCATTTACTCTGCCCTATCTTCTATGTTGATATCCCCAGTGCCTGCTTCTCAAAAATTATTACTATCATTGATTTATTCCCTGTCAGTGCAGCCAGTGGCATGAGTAATGCATCAATCCATGATGGCCTGGCAATAGAAAATGTGCTTTGATTCATTCTCATTTCAGAGCAGCACACTTGCTCTGATTAGATCTGATAGACAGAACACTAATGTTCTAATATTTCCTCACTAAACTGAATTGCAATCTACAAATAATAAAAAACATATTTTTAAGAACACTGTATGAAGCTTCATGTGTTGCATTCTCTTAAGAGACAACAGATGACTCTTCTTACTTTCCCTTCAGCTAAGCATGAGATTAAACCTGGCAATGATGGCATATTGCTCTAATCAGCATAGTAATTGAGCAAAATATCCCCAGGATAAAATGAGTTCGTGGGCTAATTTTTCTCTGCTTCTATTTACCGGGCAGGTCTCAGAAATGGCAATGTTGGCAGACTAACATGGCTTTCTGCATGCCATCTAATCAGTAATACCCTTGAAGACAGTGAAAGCATTACTTTAGAACATTCTTAAAATAACGTAAATAAAATGTAAAATGAATACAGCTTTACATTGTTAATGCTGATTATCTGCTATTAACTGAACAAACACCTCAAGCATCCTTAATGGTTTCGTGAGGAAGATTTGGTGATATTTTGTAACTAATTTAAGTAATTGATTAATCTGATGCAATGTAATTTGATAATTTAGTTTGAATCTCATTAGTGCCTTTAACAATAAAATAATATATCATTTCTTTACATTATTTTCTTGTTACACACTTTACAAGGGAGAATCAAATCAAATAAAAACATTTCTAAAAGCATTTTTCTATGTAATCTCCATTTTCTTTAGTGCCAGTGTTTATGGTTCACTTTCAAGGTTTTCATCTGACTCACCCTCATACAGTTTAGCATTGAGGATGTTTACAGTAAAATACTGGAAATTGCTATGCACACTGGGCTTTTCAGCTATAAGGACATCTTCTACACTTAACATTCATTCAGGAATAGCTAAGTACTAACATTAAGGCTCTCTATGTGACTTCAAAAGTCTTTGTCAGTAAGTTGTTGAAACTAATTAACAATGCAAAAATTGAAATGTGTTCTTTTTAATGTGGGGTTTACTTTTGGAGTGCTCTGCAAAATAATGAAGCTAAGGTATCTAGCCACTCTCTTAACAGTGTTCACATTATTTAATGTTTTACAGAGTTAGGTAGCTCAGCAAACAATTTTTTTTCTGTTAGATATCAGTTAGATATATTCTTTTTATTATATAATATATAAGTATATATAAGTATTATTATATAAATTATATATAAGTATTATTATATAATAAATTTCCCTGTTGAAAATGTATCAAACAAACATTGGTCCATGTCCTGTCAATTAAAGTCAGAAGACATGTGTCATGTAATGGAAGCGGAGAAGGAAGCAAATACAGGTATTGCAGCTTTAATGAGATATTAAAGTCCAAAGGGTAAGGCAAAACTCCAAAACAAAGACAGGCAAAGGTCAAAGGATCAGGCAAACACAGTCGAGAGCAAAGCAGAATCAAAACCAGTATAATCAACACAATAGAACGGCTTGGTAATGACCAGGGGTGGCTGTGGCTCAGGTGGTAGAGCGGGTTGTCCACTAATCGTAGGGTTGGCGGTCCCACTAACCCCGTATGGCCGAAAAACCGGCTTGCCCGTCTTTGACCTATTCCTGCAAAGACAATATAGTGGCTTGGTCATCTATGCCAAATACCCGTAAGGCTGATACCAGCATACCAGCATTACCCTGCTATGATTCCTTACTTATTTAATTAATATTTTTTGACCTGGAAGGTTGATGACATCATGACGTCATTACGCCATCATTACGCTGAAGATTACGCTGAATAAGCATGAATGTTGTTGATAAACTTATGGTGTAATAGTAGAAGTTAACTAAAAATGCTCGTATGCTGCTTCTAAATGAGTATAAGGATTTTAGCGGGCATTTTTCATAATTTCTCTAGTTAAGAATTCTGCTCTAAGTGGAGCAAAAACACTGAACTGCTTCATGTTCGAAGTAATATTACACAAATATATTATGGTAAGTTGTTTCAAGGCCTAAAAATGTTTTTAAAAAATTATATTATTTTAGGGCCAACTTTGGCCCGGGAACTCAGGGTTGGCATGCTGTTTCTATGGGGAATATAGGGTTGTGGGACATAATACTGTGGGAACTAAGGGGTAAGAGGGTTAAATTACCGGCCCACGTGACACCCAAGGTGTCCTTGGGCAAGACACTGAACCCCAAGTTGCTCCTGGTGGCAAGCTAGCACCTTGCATGGCAGCTCTGCTACCATTCGTGTGTGAATGGGTGAATGAGAACCAGTATAAAGCACTTTGTAGAACCCCTAAGGTTTAAAAAACTGATATTTACCATTTTAATAGCAGAGACTAGAGCAACTAAGCATTTATGTCACAAATGTGTAGCACGTGATCAGCCTCTTTTAAAGTGTGAGTGTGACTGGGAACAGGTGTGTCTAATGAGTATTTAGGAAAAGGTGAATGTATCTGTGTTTTTATTTGGGAGTTGAAGTCATCGTCAGTCATTTTTGTAGTTTATGGTGCATTATGGAAACTGGAGTCACTGGTTTGCTGTGACTTGACAACATGTATATGCATCAATGTAAATAACATCAACACATAGTAGTAGTAGTAGTAGTAGTAGTAGTAGTAACATAGTTTTCGCCAAGAGATTGTGAGTTTGATTCTCGACTATGCCACACCCATCCATAACTGGGAGCTGGAAGCAAAATTGTCTGTGTTCTCTGAGAGGGAGGGATGGCATATTCTCCCTTCTCTGTCAATCTTCATGAAACTAGCCAACCTTGGGCCTCTCTGAGCTCACGTAAGTGGAAGAGGACAGATAGCACTTTCCTTTGAGTGTATTACGCTACCCTGTGACACAGCATAATCAGCAGTTTGAAAAAATTCAGCTGGTTGGCTTCACATGTCTCATAAGCCTTCACCCTCCATGGTTAGTAGCTGTCATATGATACATGATAGATGTGGTAGAACAGGCTGGTGAGTGTGGAATAGCAAAAACCAATTTGGAAAGAAAATTTTAAAATTGTTTACAGTGAAACTATGTTTTTGGAAACAGTTGCCAGAAAATATTTATAGTACCATACGGTACTGCCAGGACTGTAAATATATAGTGTGTAATTACTCAGTTAGCCAGTAGTTAAGGTTTTGCAGCAACTATAAGACTGAGTTTCTGTGTCATGGATAACCCAGAGGCTACTCTCGACTACAGCTCCAAGCAGCAGTGCACTACATCACAATCACATGACCACATGCACCTGAATCACATTCTAGTTAATGACCACTATGCTTACATTTATAGCCACGGTTTGCACTGCACTCTTGTCTTGCTTTAATTGTCTCACTATGCTGTTGTTTCTGTTCTGGTCTTTACATTGTTTATTCTCTGCTGTAGAGTTTTGCTGCTTGTTCATAGCTTCTTTTTGTGTTTGTTTTGGTTATTATTAAAATCTTTATCTGCACTTGCGTCCATCTCCGCCTCCAATCTGTGACAGCCTGTCATATTTGAGTCCTTAACCACAAGTGTTCACTCTAGCTTGATAAGCTACAATGTGTGGGGGAAATTTTTGTTTTTGCACACATATTCGTGTCTTTCCTATATGAGTGAGAATTCTATCTTTTGAAGACAATATTAAATTCATATTAAAAGGTGACCAACAATCCAATACGATAGAGTGCTTTAGTATTGTGCAAAAAAAGAAGTACTTTTACGAATAAAGGGGAACACCTACTTTACTGGGACCGGCAAACACTGAAGCCATGCCTTTGTTAAAGGGAATGACAAGCACAGAAGAGCAGATAATTTGGGCAAGAAAAGATAACAACAGAGAAAACACAGCAAACAATGACATTAACTTGACAACATTTCTAAATAATATCATAAATAAATAATAGCCCCACACAGAAAGGTTAATTGCAGCTGTGATGATATTCAATATAACAGCAATCTGGCTCTTGCTGTATTGCTTAAATTAAAAAAGTAGATATTACACATATGCATTACTCATACTGACTCATCCAATATTGATTCATAAATATGCAGAGAAACCTTGTAGAAGGATGTCCTATGAGTCCACAGAAATGCTATGACGAGAACTGTAGTGAAGGAAATTCATTGGTTGGTTCAAGATGTACTTACACACAATTTGCTAGCTAAATTATACCAATTGAAGAACTAAGGGAAATTTATGTATAAAGTCAAGGTTACTGTTTGTAACAATTCAGGATGGATTTTATTCTGTATTCTCCTCTTCCTTTGGCACGCTGGGCTGCAGGTTGGCACTCTGTGAGAAAGGGCATTTAATCAGCCTGAACCTGAGAGAGCTGTCATAGTGCCATGAGGCTCTGCCATGGCAGCCATTAATGAAGGCTGTGCCACATAAGCTGTATCTTTGAACACTGACCTTGGTTGCTCAAACACTTACAAACTCCGTCTATGTCTGCCAGCTCAATACAGTGTAAACTGTGTGCCGTCAGCACAGCATGAATGAAGTCGTATTTCAAAGGTCTGCCAGGTCAGTCATGTGATTCATTGTTTGAATAATTATGTAATTATTACACTTGTTATTTTTTCTTCCCAACGCTGGGCTGAGCCTTTTGAGTCAATTAATTGAGTTATTTTCTCAGTCTTGGGTAGTTTTTGAATAGTTTTGTGAAACCCAACTGCTAGGGTCATTTTCACTGACAGTTGAATCAATGAACCCCTCTCCCACCCTGACGCATCGCCAGCTCCTTGGGACAAATCAACTCAATTTGAAGTTCGTTTTCATCACTATTTTGTGTTATTGCTGCTGAAAATGTCTGTCCGAGTTTGTGATATTTCGGCAGGAGCTTTCGAAAATTTTTTCACTGGAAAACAGTAACTTAGGCAGTGATAATTAACTTTACCTATTGCAACTACTTCAACAGTGAATATCATTTACTGTAATGTTAGCATCACTTGTTCACCATGATGTAATACAGAGAGTGGGTTAATGTTAACAACATTAAGCAAGTTTTTTAACAAGGCAAGCTGTAGCAATTAGCATTAGGAGGATGGATTAGGGCCGTGATTCTTCATGTATTTGGTGAATGTTAATACTGGTTAACAGGTGCAGACAGTTAGTGGCTAACAGATCTTAACTAGCTCAGTAACATCGAGGCCAAAAATTCTTCACAAGCATAATGTGACAAAAATAGAGGATGGGGTTTAGGTTGTAATGCTTTCCACTATCTCTGTAATGTTGGTTGGTGTAATAAGGTTTTGCAAAATAAAAAATGGTGTTGAGGTGCTAAAGGCTTGAAAATAAATATTCGCAAGTTAGCGTTTCCTGGTGAGGCTACAATGCCATTTTGATTATTAGGAGAGTGGAGGTCACATTTCCAAAATTACACAATTTGGGATTCTGTAATGCAATTTCTCAATTAAAGCCCAAAGGAATTTGTCTGTATTTTGTAGCTAACAACTAACCAACACTCTTTTTGCTCTATTATAGCTTTTCACATGGAAGGGATAGGGACTCCTGTTTTCCCAGATAGCAGAGAGATTTGTAAGAAGATGCACCAACTCCAATTTTTACATCTGTCAAATTTTTAAATGATTTTAATGAATTTTCACCTGAATTTCATGCAATTGTTTGTTTATTTTGTGAGCATTTTAGTTGAATTTTAGCATTTTATAAATAAATAGCATTTTAGGATAATTGTTTGGTAAAAAGTATAAACAACACATCTGTGTTATTTGTGTGTTATTTTTAAAACATCTTTGTGTGGAAATGTTTAACACACATCATGTGTTAAGTGTACTAACACACCAATTGTATTAAAAGCAGCACAAAATGTGTTTTCCTTAACTAGACATGCAGGTGTGTTAAAAATTACAACCCCAATTCCAAAAAAGTTGGGACGCTGTATAAAATGTAAATAAAAACAGAATATAATGTTTTGTAAATCTCATAAACCCACGTTATTCAGAATAGAACATAGAAAACATATCAAATGTTTAAACTGAGGAATTGTACCATTTCCTAAGGGGAACATCTGTTTTAAGAGTGAAGGTATGTATTAATATATTTATCTATAAGACTATTACTGTACACTAGTACAAAAAAAGTTTCAATAAATAAATAAATAAACCAAAAATGTGCGATAACAGTGCAGTTTACATGACATTAAATTTGGCTTACTTGTTTGTAATGCCCACTAGATCATAAGTTGGTTACTCAGTTTTTTACTTCAAAGTCTATATATAACACCACTTTAGCAGCTCTAGCAATACATTTCTGAACACCTTCTTGTGTATAAATAAAGGAGAAACCTTGTTGATATATTTGTTTATATTGTATATTTTATGGTAAAAAATTCTGTCCTCTGCGATGGACTGGCACCCTGTCCAGGGTGTGGCATCGCCCTGTGCCCGATGCTTCCTGGGATAGGCTCCAGTTACCCCATGACCCTGATAAAGGAGTAAGCAGTAGAAGATGGATGGATGGATGGATGGATGGATGTGTTCTGTCCTATATTTATTTACCCAGCCATTGGGCTAAAAATAACCCAATTTGGCTGGTTTTTAACCCAGTGTTTTTTAGAGTGTATGACAGTCATTTTAACTGTCAACTTTAAAAAATCTGTAGACTTCTTAGTTAATTAAAACTCAGGTGACAGGTCAGACAACATCATCTCCTGAGAATATACAATAAGTCACCCAAATTATTTTATTTCTGACTGTACAGCAGCCTTCACTAGGACTACACAGCTGAATTGACATGTCTTGCTCCATTTCATAAATCAACATCACACCAAGCCTAGAAGCCCAAGTAACGTGTCAGCAATAATCACGAATCAAAAACAACCAATATGGCAGCAAAATATATACAACAAAGCCACAGGCAGCAATGCTCTATTTGCAAAAACTATAATAATTAATAAGCCTTCATTTTACTTAATGTTCTTACTGCATTAGTTCACATGAACATTACTAATAATGTTGTTAATACACATTAATAAACCATAATATTGTTAGCAAACTGCAAAAGTAAGTAAATGCTTGTGCCTGCGCTTGCCTGTGCCTGCGCTGGGTGGAATCCTATCTCTCCGACAGATCTTTCAAGGTATCATGGATGGGAGGTATTTCTGAAATTCAGCAACTCACCACTGGCATTCCACAGGGGTCAGTTCTGGGTCCACTTTTCTTTTCTATCTACACGACATCTCTAGGGCAGGTGATTGAGTCTCATGGCTTCTCATATCATTGCTATGCTGATGACACCCAGCTCTATTTGTCCTTCCAGCCTGATGA
>JAFFST010053065.1:78359-98211 GCA_022414735.1 Noturus placidus
AACCTTCACTCACACACATTTTAACACATCCTTCTCTACTGGCAAATAGCCTACCTCATTTAAGCAGGCCCGGGTTACCTCACTGCTTAAAAATCACTTTAAGGGTCAATCACTTGACCCTGCTGTAGTTGATAACTACAGACCTGTTTTCCTCCTCCCTATTCTTTCCAAAACTCTTGAAAAAGCTGTTTTTAATCAACTATCTAATTTTCTTAATTAACTCTCCAATTTTCTCACACAGAACAAACTCTTGGACACCAAGCAGTCTGGCTTCAAGAGCAATCACTCCACGGAGACTCTAGGTCATCGGTCCTGAGCTTCTCGTCATCTCAGCCTGTCCCGCAATCAACCACAACCTCACTGTACAGCTCGACACAACCATACTCAAACCAACCAGGACGGCCAGGAACCTTGGGGTGACTCTTGATGACAGCTTGACCTTTACAGACCACATCTCAACTGCTCGGTCCAGTAGATTCATCCTGTTCAACATCAAGAAAATCCTACCCTACCTCACCGAACAGGCCACACAGATAATAATCAAGGCTCTTGTTATCTCAAAACTGGACTACTGCAACTCTCTACATTCGGGCCTCCCAACCAGCTCCATCAGACCCCTGCAGATGATTCAGAATGCTGCAGCATGCCTGGTCTTCAACCAGCCCAAGAGAACCCATGTCACACCCCTCTTCATCTCCCTCTACTGGCTTCCTGTAGCCGCCCGCATCAAATTCAAGGCCTTGATGCTCACGTACAAGACCTTGTCTGGAACATCACTCTCCTACCTCAACTTTCTCCTGAAGGCCTACGTTCCAACACGCAGGCTGTTAGGCAGTTATGACTGCAGAATATTTCTGAGATAATATTTTTACTCATATATAAAAGGGCGTGTTTATTAACATGGGGTTATTATATTATTAATAGAAGTTGTACCCTCTTTCATATCGTGATTCCTGTAGCATAGTGGGACCCAGTGACTACCAGGATAGTGCTGTGAATTCTAAAAACACTTGCAAATTCACAACAGGAAAGTATGTGCTGACTACAGTGATGAGCACACCTCTGAACCACGGGGGTCGAGCTCTTAACTGGACCCAGTAACCCTTTCTTAAAGGTAGACAGAAACCATGGAGACACATTTGGCAGTAGTTTCCACGCTGCCAGACAGTCTTTTAGTAACGTTAACTATTACACATTCTATTGGAAGTGAAGCATTTTAACTGCCCTAACAACCTCAAGTCCCCTTATATGTCCCTCCACGGCCCGTCAGGACCACTCCTCTTTCTCTTCATGGCCTTCATGACCATTTCTAGATCAGGCCTAGGAGCAGGCCGCGACTGTGGCTGCCTCGTTCCAATGGCTGTCTGCGAGGGTTGGCGGGCAGCCATACCTGTCTTCTTGTCTCCCTCACACTAGTGCTGGCCCGGGTTCCACTTGTGGATGCCCGGGTGAAGGCGACACAACTGAATGCTGCCATATGTTGAGCTCACTCAGCAGGTCTGTTTAATAGGCCTGCAACACTGTCAATGTCTGCAGTGACCCACAAGCAAGACTACTACTGCTTAGGCATTGCCCACCAATGCCACGTTGGCCTTCCACAGTGACTTAGATGGCCATGCCCCCCCCCAACACCTGCCATTGATGGAGGTTTTCTGCAGTCTGAGGAATTTACTTTCACTGGAGGAAAAAAAAAAAAGCTTATCCAGCCTTAGTAATCACTTTAAGCAGCTCTTTATATGCTGCTCTCAGTTTTTAGCACATCCTTAGGACCCCTCATAGTCAAAGAGGAATTATTACTATTATTTTTGTGTGTGAAGTTTTATTATTTTTTTTTGGCTTCCCATAGCCGAGGGAAAGGTCGCAATTCAAGCTCCAAAATCCAGCGGATAGCTGAAGACCGAGCAAGAGATTGAGCAGCGCTTGTCTCCAGCTCCTCTTCTGGATCCATAAGAGATCACCCAGAACTGAGATGGATAGCTGCCTTGGCAGCGGCCGTCCAGGATTCACAAGGCTCTGAAACCCAACTTGCTTTGGCTTCCAAGAGGAGAGCAAGTCGTGAGCGGAGCTACCTAATATAAGCTGTTACAGTGAGCCCTTGCATGCTCCAGCCCTAAACACTTTGCACGGAATGTATGCACTACTCCCTGTGATGAAACGGGAGCAAGCCGTAACACACTTCCTGAATTATCTCACTCATTTCTCGATCATTCTTTTTTTTATTCTCTTTTTAAAGGGTTAGAAATGTCCATAGATTTTGAGAAAAGATAGCAAGGAAATGAAACATCTTTTTGTTTCTTTACACAAACAACTGACATGCAGTCTCACTGAAGATAATAAGGCTAAATCACAGGTGCCATATATATATATCACGCAACGCGCTTAATTGCCATGCCACTTGATCATAGCAGGCCTATAAATAATCATGATTTTACACAAGTTTCATATGCCAGTCACACACAAGGGTCACTCCCAAAGTGTTATGCTAATGGAACTGGCATGTGCCATTACCTGGAAAAGCTTTTTATCTGATATGTTGATATTTATTTACAAGGTAAACAAGCTAATATTTAGCACAAATGGCAGCATTTCTGTGAGGCCTTACGAGCATAAATTCATTATAAATGATAACTTATACAAAGTTAATAAGGAAGGAGAAGCTTCAGGTCTTTTTATATCTGCACCTCTATGCCACAGAATTGTTTTACATTTACAACACTTGCTGAAAACAAAGCTGCAACAGAGACAACACATGCTGTTATAGAGAACAACCAAATACTTAATACTTTTTTTTTTTTTTTTTAGGTCACAAACACAACAAGCTCACAGGAACGAATGAGCTAACTTGTATTTAAGCTGTGAAAAGGAGCAAAAATGTTTTCTACATGGAGACATTTAGAAAAATAAAGCATAATATTGAATGTCTCTCCCCTCGTCTGCTGGATGGTAGCATTTTCCCGTGCAGCGCCGGCATTCATCAGTCGAGGGTGTGGGACCTCTCCTCTCGAAGACTGTATATGGGCCCTGCCACAGAGCTTTAAATTTGCAGGAGCTGCTGGGTACTAGCACGAGTACCCGATCGCCAGGTTGGAATTTGTGGGGTTGTGCTGGACGTTTGAACACTCGTTTGTGTTCCTCCTGGGTGGCGCTCATATGTTCCTGGATGATCTGGGCCACTCGGTCGATCTTCTCCTGCATCTACTGTACATACTTGATGACAGAGCGAAAACGGGACGGCTGTTCTTCCCAGGCTTCCTGTTCTGGGTCCATCAGTCCATGAGGCCACCGGTCAGAGAGGAGCTTGAAGGGTGTGACGCTCATTATTGCCTGGGGGCACTCTACTACGGCAAAGAATATGTATGGCAAGAGGAGGTCCCAGTTACTTCCTTCCTCATCTACCAGTCGGCGCAACGTCTGCTTTAAGGTCCGGTTGAACCGTTCGACCAGCCCAACCATTTGTGGGTGGTTGACCGATGTTTCACCTATAACAGCCAACACAGATCAGACATAAGCTTTGACACAAATGGGGTACGTTAGTCGGTTAGGATGTCTTATGGGATAACCACACGGCTGAACAAGAGCACCAGTTCTTTGGCGATGTTTCAGGAGGTGACTTTAGGCAGTGGTTCCACGTCGGGGTACCTGGTGGCATAGTCCACAATTACCAATATATACCTTGGGTGGATTGTGGGAGCAGCCTGACAAGGTCCATGCCGATCCTCTCAAAAGGGAGAGTAAATTAACTCTCCAATTTTCTCACACAGAACAACCTCCTGGACACCAAGCAGTCTGGCTTCAAGAGCAATCACTCCACGGAGACTGCTCTGCTTTCCGTCACTGAAGCCTTATGACTAGCAAGAGCAACCTCTAGGTCATCGGTCCTCATCCTGCTTGACCTCTCCGCAGCTTTTGACACTGTGAACCATCAGATCCTTCTGTCAGCTCTCTCCAGCATGGGCATCACTGGAACGGTTCTGCATTGGGTGGAATCCTATCTATCTGACAGATCTTTTAAGGTATCATGGATGGGAGGTATTTCTGAAACTCAGCAACTCACAACTACCATTCCACAGGGTCAGTTCTGGGTCCACTCCACTTTTCTATCTACACTACATCTCTAGGGCAGGTGATTGAGTCTCATGGCTTCTCATATCATTGCTATGCTGCTGACAACCAGCTCTATTTGTCCTTCCAGCCTGGTGATCCATCTGTCTCTGCATGCATCTCTGCTTGCCTGTCGGATATCTCGGTCTGGATGAGGGAACACCACCATAAGCTCATAAGTCATAAGTCATATCAGCCTGTCCCGCAATCAACCATAACCTCACTGTACAGCTCGACACAACCATACTCAAACCAACCAGGACGGCCAGGAACCTTGGGGTGACTCTTGATGACAGCTTGACCCTTACAGACCACATCTCAACTGCTCGGTCCTGTAGATTCATCCTGTTCAACATCAAGAAAATCCTACCCTACCTCACCGAACAAGCCACACAGATAATAGTCCAGGCTCTTGTTATCTCAAAACTGGACTACTGCAAATCTCTACTTTCGGGAATCCCAGCCAGCTCCATCAAACCCCTTTAGAAGATTCAGAATGCTGCTGCATGCCCTGTCTTCAACCAGCCCAAGAGAACCCATGTCACACCCCACTTCATCTCCCTCCACTGGCTTCCTGTAGCTGCCCACATCAAATACAAGGCCTTGATGTTCACCTACAATACCTTTTCTGGAACAGCACCCTCCTACCTCAACTCTCTCCTGAAGGCTCATGTTCGCTCATGCAATCTGTGATCGATTAGCAACCGATGTTTAGTAGTTCCTACTCAGACTGGCGTGAGGTCCCTTTACAGAACCTTTACACTAACTGTTCCTCAGTGGTGGAATGAGCTTCCAACCTCAATCCAGACTGCAGAATCTCTCACCATCTTCAAAAAACAGCTAAAGACCCATCTCTTCTGTGAACACCTAACCAACTAGAAAAAAAAATTGCACTTACACCTCTACTATGTGCACTTCGCTTCTTCTAAAACTCAATTAATGGATCTTGTATGGTAGCACTACTTGTATTGTTCTCTGCTTCATATCGCTTTGCTTGTATTTTTTTCTCCTTTGTAAGTCCCTTATGATAAAAGTGTCTGCTAAATAAATAAAAGTAAATGTATAAAAATAAAAATAAATAAAAATAAATGTAAGGACGCCAATGATGGGAAGCAGAATGAGTGGCACCAGCTGGGGCTTGGCTTCCTTGGGGCCATGCGTTGGCACTGGGGCTCCCAAGTGGATAAGCATGGGCCAAGTGCATCAGCACCTGTGTTCTGGCTTTGGGGACAACCAAGAGGTCCATGGTTTCCCCTCTGGGCCCAGCAATACTTCAGGCGGCTGTCCTCTTTCTGCTCTCAGACAAAGTTCCTCTGCCAGTTTACCAGCTGAAACACAGACGAGAGCGGATTAGAGCATGTGTGTGGCTTACCTTCTGTCCGGGCATCCTCCTTGACTCGGGCCATGTAGGCCTGCTGCACTCAGGCTTTCTTCACTCGCTGGGGGATTTTGCCAGGTCTAGCATTGGGAGGACATGCCCTGCTGGACAGGTTTTCTGTGTATTCTTCCGTGTCCCTGGTCCAGCTCGGTTGGTCTAGCCTTTGTGTCCCGTAGTCTGGCCGGCCTTGGTGGTGCTGACCCTCTTTCCCGAATGCCAGGGTGGTCAGGGTGTGTTCCAGGGTGGTCAGTAGTTCCCTGGGTGTCCCAGGGGCTTACATCCCAATGGCTTAACAGAGGTCGTGGCTTCCAGGGCCAGCAGCTCCCGGTGGTGACCTGTAGGCTCTCGGCAAGCTGCTGTGTTATCGTCTGCTCTTGAAGGCTGGCCTGCATTAATTGATGCAGCAGGGAATCCATTTTTTTAAAGAGTGGTGTAGAGTGTGGGGCTTTAATACAAAAGGGAAAAAAGAAACCCAAAGCACACGGATTACCAACAACACGTTTTCTTTAGAAAAAAAATTGTCACTTTTTTTTGCTTGTATTTCATGACTTTTACAACTTTTGTTTTCCTTTTTCATACAACTATTTCTCAGATATTTTTTTAACACCAAGCTAAAAAAATTAAAACTCTAGTGTATGAATCTTTGTATAAAAGAGGTGAATATAAGAGTCCATAAAAAATAGTTGTAAGAGTTGTAAGAATATAAGAGTTTCATAAAAAGAGATAAATGTAAAAAAACATAAAAATAAGAAACTTTCAATTAAAAAAATAAAATAGATAAATACCTACATAAATAGTCACAATAAAAATTTGCTCATACATATCTGAATACACACCTATCATTTCATTTTACAACCATTGCTAATTTGTTTAAAATTGTTCAAATAGTCCATAAATAAATATATACTCATACATATATAAATACACAACTATCATTTCATTTAACAACCGTTACAAGTTTGTTTTCCAAAACACAAAGGCACGTGCACATCTCTATATAAAACCAAATAGAAAAATTAAAACCCACTAAAGTATCTTCTCTTCTTCAGGATCGGGTATGAGTCCCTACCAAATGGGCTCATGACACTGCCCCACAGCCACAGGCCAAGGCTCGCCACTTCCGGTGCCCAGCGGAGATCCTCTACCCTCCGGTTCGCTGTTCCCGTAACCTTTGCAGGTGAGGGTACATCTACGAATGGCCGGGGGGGGGCGGCCGGGGCCTTTCTTGTGTGACCTCGGCCCCCACCTCCGACTGATGACGCATGGTACCCCTGCAGCGTAGACTTCACCATTTGCTCGCTCGCGTGGAGGGGCACCGTCATGCGTTTTCCCACCAGCAGGTTTCTGGTTGTCCAGATGGCATCCTTTACAGCGTTTAGAGTCAGCCAGAGGGTGGTGAACCCCTGTGCTGTTAAACCTTTCACTCCTCGGCCAACCCCAAGGATGTCGAGCCTATAGTCCATCTGGACCCCACCTGGTGACAGGCACGGGAAATACAGGGGGCCGGTCATGGTCCACTGGTCCCGCGCTGCGCCGCACTCCCATAACATGTGCCGCACGGTCTCCGGCATATTGCATCCGGGACGTGGGCAGGTAGGGTTGGCACCCATTCCCTGGGAGTGCATGACTGCCCTGACCGGGAGAATCTCATGGGCCACCATCCATGACAAGTCCTTGTGCCTGTTCTGAAGAGCGGTGTGGGCCACATTCCTCCAAACTTGTTTGGCCTCACTTAGAGTGAGGCCTGGGACTCGACTCACAGGTTCCCGATCCTGAACAAGAGAAAGAAGAGACCTGTAGTTACTTAAAACATTTGCATCTTCTTTTTCTAAAAGATTTTTCTTTAACAATTTCTTAATAAACTCATGTTCTTTTGACAGTTTAAAAGACACAGGTATTCTCAAATCAACTGTTAAAATCTTTAAACTGTGTAGATAGGACCCCATCCAGAAACGGGTCATGACTGTTGTCTTGCTGTTTTGGGATGGGTTCACGGCATAGCTGATGTGGAGAGCCGAGAAACGGCAACCTAGAAAGAGGTAGGGGTCCGGGAGGCCTTTTCCACCATTTTCTGCTCTCTTTTTTACGACCTCCCTCTTGACCCTTTCCCATTTGGACCCCAAAAAGAAGTAGAACACCGCTCTCTCTAGACCTACTTGAAAAAATCTTGGTGGACTAAAAACAGAGCACACAAGTAGCATCAGAGGTAAAATTACTGCTTTAAAAATTAAAACTTTGCCTTCCAGAGTCAGCTGTCTTAGTCCCCAGAAGCCCAGTTTTTGCCTAACTTTCCCTAATACATCAGCCCAATTTCCTCGTACTCCACCCTCTTTGTCAAATTTGACCCCTATAATCCGTAAGACTGTCTTAAAAACCACTTCCAATCCACCTGTGTCAACTTCACCCCACGGCCCGAAGAGCTGGGCCTCCGACTTGCTCCTATTGAGCTTAGCGCCGGAGGCCTGACCGTACCAGTCAGTCAAGTCCATTACTCTTTGTATTGACACAAGATCTGTGGTTAAGAGAGTCACGTCATCCATATATAAGACACATGTTGCGGTCTGTCCTCCCGTCCCAGGCAATTCTAATCCTTTAATCCATTTGTCCTTTCTCAAGATCTGTGCCAGTGGTTCAATACAAGCCACATACAGGATGGGAGATAAAGGACACCCCTGACGGACGCCACTATGGATATTTACCACTTTTGAAACATGCCCGTTAACCAACATTTTGCTGACTATGTCCTTATACAGCAAACCCACCCAGGCTATAAACCTATCTGGGAAACCCATTTTGTCCAGTACCTGAAATAGGAACTGGTGCGAGACTCGGTCGAATGCTTTTTCAAAATCTAAATTTAGGACTGCTAAACAAATATTTCTGTCTCTCGCATAACAGATTGCGTCTCTGATCAGTATTAGACTGTCTGTGATCTTCCTCCCTGGCACAGCACATGCTTGATCCGGGTGGATAACGTCCTCTAAAACTGTTACATCCATGCTGATAAAATCTTACTAAAAAGTTTGCAATCAAAGTTTAAAAGTGTAATAGGTCTCCAGTTTTTAAGGTCAGTCTTGTCTCCTTTTTTGTGTAATAGTGTCACCATCCCTGTTCTAAAACTGTCTGGAAGTCTGTCTAATGTCTCCAACTCTTTAAAAAACCGTGAGCAAGTCATGTGCTAAAATGTCCCAGAAAGTTAGGTAAAATTCTAGAGGGAGTCCATCCATTCCTGGGGACTTCCCTCTTTTAAAACCTTTAAGAGCATTTTGCATTTCTAAAACCGTAAAATCCTAAGATAAAAGCACAGCTTCACTTGACCTTGTTATCTAGAAACAATAGGACTTCCTCTAAGGTGTCTTTATGTACTTGTTTTTCCTTATATAGATTGTTGTAAAAAATTTTAACCCCCTTTAAAATATCTTCAGTTTTTTTCAGCTCCCTCCCTCCTTCTTCCTTTATTTTGGTGACCTTTTGAAACAATCTTTTTAAAAAAAATAACTAGTACATTTTTCTCCTTCTTTGATCTCTCTCTCTCTCTACTTCTTAACAAGACCCCTTTGCTTTGTATATCTGCTAGAACACACATTTCATCCTTGACTTCTCTAATTTAATTTTTAAAATCCAGCCCACAGTTAATAAGGTTAAAATGCCGCTGCAGTCTTTTTTGCAGTCCCATCATGCACCTTTTTACCTTGTCTTTCCTTTCTTTCCCTTTCTTCCTAAAAGAAGTCCTCGTCCTTACCTTCACCATTTCCCACCACTGTGCTCGTGTCTCACACAAGTCTTGGAGGGTCTGCCATTGGCTGAACTGCTCCCTATATTCTCTAACTATTTCCTTGTCATCTAAGACAGAGCAGTTCAGCTTCCACAGCCCTCCACCCACCGTCACACCAGTGGGCAGTGAAAGGGTGCAAGATAGCATCGTGTGATCCGAGAAGAAAAGAGGTGTTAGTGTAGCATCGGTCGGCGGGCAGTCCCTTGTAAAAATATAGTCGATTCGAGAGGCTCTGGTGCCATCACCACTGGACCAGGTGAAGCCCTCCTCTCTTTGATGCATTGCTCTAAAACAGTCTACTAGTTTGAAATCCTTGACTAAACCCTGTAGTAACACTGATGTCTTATCTACTTTACACTCCCTGCAACCTTTTTCCTATCTTTCACTGTTAAAACACAATTAAAATCCCCCGCTACAATTAAAGGAACCCTCCCCAACATGTGGGACTGCACGTCTTCTAAAAGTTCATACCTTTCATTTTTTTCTGTAAAACCATATGCGTTAAGAATAGTAAAATCCCTATCTAAAAAAGTCAGATTTGCTAAAATTGCCTGGCCGTCCCTCACCACAGTGCTTCCCTTCAACACAATATTAGGGTTTTTTATTAAAACCGCCACCCCATCCAATTTATTAAAATTGGAACCACTCCACAGGGAGGGTCCCGGGGTCCACAACTCTTCCCATTTTCTGTAGGAACCTAAAAAGGGCAGATCACACTCTTGCAATAAAATCAGGGATCAGGAGAGCAAGTGTCCGCCTCCTCACGGGCCACAGAGGTATCCTCTTGTGGCCCCTTTGGCGACGATGTTCTTAGCTGAAAGTGCAAAAAGGAAACCTCATTTGGGGACACTGAGGGCCATAAATGGTTCAGGTCTTCCGAAGAAGAGCTGTCCCACTGATGCTCTGCTCTCAGTTTTTTCTCTTCTGTCACAGACTGAGGAGATCCCGCAGGTCTTTTCTGCACCTGAGCATTTAATAATAATAATAATAATAAGTATTTATTTTATAAAGCGCCTTTAAAAGTAGCTTCTCATTTGGGAGTGGACTGTCAGGTCCACTCTCCTCAGATTCCACTCTAATCTCTGACACTTTCTGCATCGAGGAAACCGTCCCTTCCTCCCCTTCCTCGCTTCATTTTCTGCCGACAACACTGATAACTGACATGAAGCCACACGCACATGTCTTGTGAGAGGTCTCTCTTCTTTCGAGCAGAAGAGCGGCCTTTTATAGTCTCCCCTCGTCTGCTGGATGGTGGAATTTTCCTGTGCCGCATGCCATTCATCGGCCGAGGGTGTGTCGGTGGCTTCGCCCCGCCACCATGTGCTTTCTGACAGTCCAAAACATTTATGGTGTTAAAGCAGGGCTGTCTCTTCACGGCAGGCATGGGAGGAGTGGTTTTAGTTTCTTGTGCGCAGGCTGTTGGTCCATCGTGACAATTGTCATTTTGAATATCTGGATGTGAAGGACTGTTTCAAGAATTCATGAAAGGCTTTCCATGCTTGGAAGTGCTTGGAATATACAAGACATTACAGAGACTCCATTTATGGATAGTGCACCTTGACTGTCCTCCCCAAATGCAATATAGTTGATTATACCACAGGTGACAAGGAGCTGTATCATAAAGTTAAGATTAGCACATTTCAGTCATAACAACTCTCGGAATGACATTATCAGTTTTTATTGATATCAGTGCTGTGTAAGTCTTGGTGAACTAGATCTAAATCAGCATTTATTGGCATTTAACAGTGTTTAACAGCCATTATCAGCATTTATTGTCCACTGTCAGCATTCATCACCATTATCAGCATTTAACCGCATTGATCAACCATTATGGGTGCAGAGTGGCTTAGTGGTTAGCACATTTTCCTCGCACCTGCAGCAGGTTCAATTCTTGCCACAGCCCTGTGTGTGTGGAGTTTGCATGCTCTCCCCGTGCTGCGGGGGTTTCCTCTGGGTACTCTGGTTTTCACCCTCAGTCCAAAGACATGCATGGTACACTTATTGGCTTGTCCAAAGTGTCCACAGTGTATGAATGGGTGTGTGAATGTGTATGTCATTGTGCCCTGCAATGGACTGGCACCCCTCCTTGTGCCCCATGCTCTCTGGGATAGGCTTGAGGTTCCCTGTGACCCTATAGGATAAGTGATATAGAAAATGGATGGATGGATCAGCCATTATTAGCATTTACTAATGTTTATAAAATAATGTATTGCTTTTATCAGCCCTTGTTGGCATTTACCATGTCAGCATTTATCAGTGTTTGTCGCTGTTTACTGACATTACCTGTGTTTGTCGGCGTTTGTAAGTGTCTGAATGTCTATAATTGATTGTTAGGTTTTACTTCCATTTATCAATGTTTACAAGTGTTTATGATCAATTGTAAACATTTGCCAGCCTAGGATGCAAAATCTCCTATGACGTGCAGGCCGTAGCTGATGAGTTAGTCTGGATAATATAGGTTTTACTTAGATGGAGAGGCGTGGCTGATAGGTTGCTATTCTGGCATTGAGGGAGCCAGTTGATGCATGGATAGAGTTTAATGGCTGAACTAGACATTTATTCTTAGAGTGAAATAAAATAAAAGACCACAGTAATGTCTTGTGCCTATGCATGAATCTCATTAATTGTTATACCAGGTAAATTATTAATTAGGTATGTAATTTATTAATGAAGTGAAACTGATCTGGGGAAACTGGGAAAAATGGTTATCTCTTAACACTTGTTAATGTAGCAGAACTCATGTGTGAAGAAGTGGCATATTATTTGAGGCATGATTATAGCTGGATGGCCATACTTGAAAACCACATAGGCAAAGACAAAGTCTCAAAAACAGATCAACTAAGGATAATTGTACTGTGACTGGGACAATTCTAGTGTGGTACATAGGACATATTTCATCAGCTGTCCAAGCAAAGAGACTTGAATGCTGTATTTTGATACTCTTTTTAATAGCTCCTCTCTTGCAATGTATATTAATAAAAGCAAGTTAAATAGTTCAGCTGCTTCAAAGTGATCCATGCTGCCACCATGCATTTCACTTTGTGATTCCAGTTAAGCTAAAAGTAAAAGCATTTACGCCACTGAAAAAAAAAAAAACAGCTTTCCAGTAGTGACATGGGAAACACACACCCATATATATATAGTCACGTTGGGTACAATGAGGCAGAAACAGGCGCAGACTGGCTTTACGCTGATTTATTAAATGAAACCTTAGATCAACACAAAATAACACAAATGCCAGCACAAAACTCAGAAAAAGGGCTAGAAACAAAAAATACTTCAGCTAGTAAACATGAAAACAAAACCTGCTTCTCAGGCACATAAATGAGGAAGAAAGTCCACTTCTCTGGCTGATTACCTAAGCACTGTGACAGGCGTCTAAATCTACTCACACACAACGAAAGACAAAAGCAATGTGCTCTACTAGCACTATATATACCCCTTCAGTGCTCATTAACTAAAATAGGAAACAGGTGCCGGACGGCGCATGACCGAGTGAACCCATGTGACCTGCAGTGGCTGCTGGGAAATGGAGTCCGCCGGCACACTGCAGATAAAGACATAGTCCTTGCCAGCGCTCGGCCAGCAGAGGGCGCCAGATCCAGCCATGGTGCAGTGCCACAGCTGGCCAACAGAGAGAATCGTGACATATAGTATATGTATATATATATATATATATTAAATGAAGGTTTAACTTTTCAGTTTGTAATTTCAGCATTAAATTACATTGAAGCAATGTGGTTTGTATGTATTTGATTTCACCTTTTAATGAGCATGATTGCTTTTTACTTTTATCTTAAGTGCCAATGTAGAGTGAAACAACCTCTGCTTTTTTTGTTTATTGTTGTTGTTGTATTTTTTTTTTTGTTTGTTTGTTTGTTTTTTTACTACAGATATCAATCACCACAATAAAGTAAATGATTTCTGTAAGGCTCTCATCTTTTATTTCATGATTTTTCTAATGTGGTTGAATTTCATTCCAACATGAATCTTCTAGTCTCTAAAACCTATGGAATACCTATAAAGTTATAACTAGAGATCTCTTCGTGTTTTTTTTTTTTCTATTAATTGGAGTGATAAACTGATATATCATGCTAATTGTTAGCATTTAGCTCCACTTATTGCTGAGTCTCTCAAAGGGTAAGGAAGTGGGTAAAGTTGGTATAACATGGACATTTTCTCTGCAATTATCTCTAAATTTATTTTCATACATTACCCTTCAACATATTTTAGTTCACCAAACAGTCAATCTAATCCACAGTTTATGCTATAAGTTTGACTGCACAGTTTAATAATGTGCCTAATATTAGTGACCGTGCTAGAGAACTTGACTGCTGATGTTGATTACACTATAGAACAGTTCACCTAACAATTGCAGCTTAGCAAGCTGCATAATCCAAATAGCTATTCTTGAAGAAGCATTGCTAGTGTAGGCTAAGATAAACTGTTACCTTGCTAACCTTAGCACACTGCAGCATTCAGGTAACTGCTTAGCTTAGCTAATTTTGCTGACCTATTGTGTAACTAAATCAGGATTATAGCTAAAGCATTGTTCTCGCCCACATGAAGAGCTTGGGGCTCAGGTTGAACCTCAGAAAAGTACAGTGCATCCGAAAAGTATTCACAGCGCTTCAATTTTCCCACATTTTGTCATGTTACAGCCTTATACCAAAATGGATTAAATTCATTATTTTCCTCAAAATTCTACAAACAATACCCATAATGGCAACGTGAAAGAAGTTTGGTTGAAATATTTGCAAATTTATTAAAAATAATAATAAAAAAGCACATTTACATAAGTATTTACTTAAGGACTGAAGGACATATTCTGAGATTCCATTGTCTCTAACAATAACAAAATGTGGGAAAAGTGAACCGCTGTGAATACTTTCCGGATGCACTGTATGTTTCCCCAGTGTAGTGGACAACTTTTCTCGGGGTTATAAGGATTCTATTCCGATGAGGGCATTTCTATCCCCAACATGTGTAGGGTTAGTGCTATCAACAGAAAGCAAGATAAAGCTGGATTTCGGCATCCCCTCCAGTCTCTATGGGATACAATAGGAGCTTATGGGCATATTGCACAGAGGTGGCTGAGAAGTCGTTTGTTTCGTCCTGAAAGTAATCAGTGTCACACAGCGATGCCTACGTGCTCTGATAATTTCAGTTTCTCTGGTTTCTAACCTTGGGTAACACTCTATGGGTGTCTCCTTAGCAAAAGATGATAATGACAGACACCTCCCTCACGGGCTGGAGCATGGTCTTAGACATCTGTTCAGCTCACGGTCTCTGGAACGGCCCTTATATGGAGCGGCATATAAATTGCCTAGAAATGTGCACTATATTTCTAGGACTGAAATGACTTCTTCCTCAATTGAGAGGTCACCATGTGTTTACAGACAACACAGCGGTGGTCTCATATATTGATCACCAGGGCGGATTATGTCCGCGCCCCCTGTTTAGGCAGGTGTGACTAATTCATCTCTGGGCATAGGGTAAGTTTGTCAGTGAATGCAATGTACATTCTGGGAATATGGGGGCAGACATCCTGTTGAGGCAGGAGCCGAGGCGCAGGAATTGGTGTCTCTATCCACAATTGGTGGAGTCCATAAGATGGAGGTTTGGCCAAGTTGGACTGCACGTGTTCGCATCCGAGTCGAAAACACATGGCCTGCTGTGGTTTGCCCTCACTCCTCTCACACAATTAGGGGCGGAAGCCATGGTGCACATGTGGCCGAGGTCACATCTGTATTTTTTTCCCCTGATCACTATTGCTCCCACAAGTTCTAGCAAGAGTTCACAAAAACAGCCGATGTCTGCTGCAAGTTGTATCTTATTGGCCAGCTCGAGTATGGTTCTCAGAGATAATATATCTGCTAGATGGCAGTCCTTGGGAGATTCCCATCCGCAGGGGTCCACTGTAGACCCAGTGAACTGCATAATAGCCACAGTCCTGGAGTCCTTACAAGAACATTACTCAGTAGGGTGGGCTAGAGAGAGTACTGAAATTCTCAAGAGATTACAAATCAGATGGATAATTGAATGAAAAATCTATTCGGTAAACCATTGCACCTCACAGTGACTCATACTACTCTGTTCTTGTTATGACTGTACACTTTTTAGCTCAAGTGATTGCTTTGTGAGTAATGCTTGTAGCACTAATATGTCCTAGCACTTTAATAAGTATTTTGTAATTAGAGCATTCTGCAGCCTGCAGGATGAACAGCAACGAAATGCAAGCACTGATAAACATTCTCCTTATCCTATCTGATCCCACCTCCCCCGTTGATATGACATGTGTCTCATCAGTTGCCTTTTACGGAAATGGGATAGAACAGCTCTAATTTGGCTGGGGACAAACTTAATCTCCAGGTCAGAATAACGACAACAGAACCCTGATATGGTGATATTACCCAGATACTCAGCATCTCAATATTTCAGATCCCCCCCCTGAAGTTATCTTTAGATATCTAACAACATATTTTAATATTACAAATTATTACAATCCAATTATAATGTTTATATTTAGTTATTATTTCCTCTATGTAGATGTGTGTGTGGATGGACTGGCATCCCATCCGGGCTGAATTGTCTTATCTTGCATAGCTCCAGATGTTGGGTTCAAGGATAGGCTTCAGATGTCCCATGGCCCTTACAAGGATGAAGCAGTCACTGGAGGTGAATGTATGAATGAATGGGAAGTCTTCTAGCTATTATTATCCTTAATGAAATATTAATTTGTATACCAAACATCAAATGAATACGATTAATAAATTAAACCAGATTAAATGTTAAACAAAATCACATCCCAAAAACATGTGGGAACATGTGCAGTATGTATCCATTATCGGTATGTAGTATGTATGAATGTCTATAATGCAAAGTCAGGAACGGAGTGAGAAATAAAACATACCAAAGACCATTAAAATGATTATTTCACATGTAGAACAATGTTAAGAATACAAATGCACACATGTAAACACACACAAAGACACACACACACACACACACACACATGCGCGAGAGGGAGACAGGGAGGTTCAGAGGGGGCAGGGGGCTATTCAGCTGTGTGTCCTCTTCCCCCACTGTGACACTAGGTGTGCTGACATTGAGATGCCTGCAAACACACACACATACACACACACACACACACACACACACACACACGCACACATTTATAAATAAGAGTTCAAGTGAGGCTACATAACCTAAGCACAGGCATGATTGGTGGTTGAGAAGGAGAATGTTGGAGAGGAATGACAGAGGGAATCTGTCAGACCATGTAGTCCGAGCCGTGAATCATCTGACATGTACACTTTTGCTGTGTGAACACTCGTAGAGAGAGAAGAAGCTGAATTGTGTTGTGATTCTGTACCTCTGTCTCTCTTCTTATTTACTTTATAATCTATTTTATATTTTAGTTTTCATTCTGAAACTTCAGCAATTTCTCAGGCTGTCCAGGGCTGTGAAAAAGTATTTGCCCACTGTTACGACCAGGACTCGAAACGGAAGCATTGCAGATTTAAGTCTTTATTACTCACACCCAGTCAATAAACATAAAACACGGTCTTCTACATGAAGCGAGATACAGTGCTCTGGAAAGTATTTTGTTATGTTACAGCCTTATTCCAAAATGGATTAAATTAATTATTTAATAATTATTAATTATTATCTTATAACGAAAACTTGAAAGAAGTCTATTTGAAATCTTTGCAAATTTATTTAAAAAAAAAAAAGAAAAGAAAAAGCTAATGTGCATAAATATTCACAACCTTTGCTCAATACTTTGTTGAAGCACCTTTGTCACCAATTACAGCCTCAAGTCTTTTTGAGTATGATGCTACATATGATGCTACATATGATGCTTCAGGTTTGAGACTTTTTCGAGGGCTAGCTTTGAAGAATCAGCCTTCATGGTAGTGGTTGCTCAGGGGTTAAGATGCTGGGTTACTGATTGGAAGGTTGTGAGTTCAAACTCTAGCACCACCAAGCTGCCACGGTTGGCAGCAAGGCCCTTAATCGTCAACTGCTCAGATGTATAAATGAAATAAATGTCGGTCACTCTGCCAAATGCTGTAAATGTGTTTTGCAAATGAACGGAGTCATTAACCGAGCTATGTTGTTGTTTCTCCTGTGATAAAAACAGTTTTTGTTCTAAGGAGCTAAGCCCGTCCTGAGCCAAGATATTGAGGTTTCTGTAAACAGCTGTATAACCTAAATCCGTTGTGTGCTATGACATAAAGATGACTGTAGGTGGTTTTGCAATGTCAATACATACAGGTAATCACTCAAAACAATTAAAAAATTAAAAATTCTTAAGTAAACAACTTTGCATGATGGCGCTGGACGACGATGTGCACAGTCAGCTGGAGAGCACGTGCACATTCTTGAAGTGTGCATGGATGATAAGACTTTGTTTACAATGGACACGTGCACTTTTTTTGTTTCTGTTCTGTCCCGGCCCTGTTTAGTTATTGGCGGAGGTGCAAGGGTGTGCTTTGAAGTGTTACCAGCTGTCAGCAGTCAAGGTAATTGTGACTGGTTATTTAAACCCCTCAGGTTGCTGTGCACGTCGGGCAATATTATAGCAAAGACGAATAAGAGTAATGGTGCCAGGCGGTAATTTTTCCATGCTCTGTCTACATTCCTGTTCCTTAGTTCATGCCAAAGTCAAAAAATGGGGTCATGCTATAGTTATAGGGCGGCTGTGGCTCAGTCGGTAGAGCAGGTTGTCCACTAATCCACTAATCGTGGGGCTGGTGTTTCGAATCCCAGCCCGGGTGATCCCATGCTGAAGTGTAAGACACTGAACCCTAAGTTGCCCCCGATGGCAAGCTCTGATACCATGGGTGTGTGAGTGTGCTCTCATTTGTAAGTCGCTTTGGATAAAAGCGTCTGCTAAATGTATAAATGTAAATGTAATGTAAATGTTAATGGATAGTTGCATGCCATAGTTAAATGAGCAGAGCTTACAGGCCTGTGTTCACAGTTTGCGCCTTGGGTCTAGCTGATAGAGTAGAGAATGAAAGGTGCAATGGGGCCACGTGGTGAAGTTTCCAGTTCCTGTCTAGTGTTTCATGCCAGAGTTAAACGAGTGTTTCATGCCTTAGTTAAACGAGTGTTTCATGTCATTGTAAAATGAGAGTTCCCTTTCAAAGTTGCATTTAGCATAACATTATGGGAACGCCTTGCATGTGACCAGTATCTGAAGCTTGTGTAAAAGCATGCCTCTATTTATAGGCCTGCCATGATCAGTTGACATGGCAATTAAGCACATGGCATGATATATATATATATATATATATTATGGCACCTGTGAACCACACCGACAGCCTTATTATCTTCAGTGAGACTGCATGTCTGTTGTGTGTGAGAAAAATAAAAAAAACGCTTCATTTCTACTTGATATTTTCTCAAAATCTCTTAACTTTTCTATCCTTTTTAGAGGAAAGGATAGGTAAGTAATGAGCGAGAAAGAATTCAAGAAGTGTGTTACGGCTTGCTCCCCCTTCATCACAGGGAGAAGTGCACACTTTCTGGGTGAAGTGTTAGCGGTGTAGTGGGTGATGGCGCCTTCAGAGGCTGGGCAGGGTAATGCCTACATTAAGCAGCTCAGCTCAGGACTCGCGCTTAAAAAAAATAATTAAAAAATAAAAAAAAAAATTTTTTAAATAAAAAAATTGAAGCCGAAGCGAGTCGGGTTGCAGAGCCTCAGAGATCTGGGCCGGCCGCTGCCGAGGCAACCAGCCATCTCAGGTTCGGGGGATCTCTTATAGATCCGGAAGAGGAGCCAGAGACGAGTGCTGCTCTATCTCTTGCTCTGTCTTCCGGGTTCGGCTCTCCGCTGGATTTTCGAGCTCGCATTGCAACTTCTCCTTCCGCTGTGGAAAGCCAAAAGGGTAATAATTTATCTCTGACTTCGAGGAGTTACAAGGGTGTGTTAAAAATTGAGAGCAGCCTATAAGGAGCTGTTTGAAGTGATTACCCAGTGAAAGTAAATCCCTCACACTGCAGAAAATCCAATGTCTTCCAGAAGTGCATGACAAAATCTAAAAAAAAAAAAAAAAAAGAAGCAAGATTCTGGGGTAAACCATAAACCATATTCATAACCCCACGATGTTGGATTATTCAGCTATTGTGGGGATGAACAGCATGGCGATTTAGCTACAATGACGGAAAAAAAAAATTGATTCCCTGATGATTTTGTACGTTTGCCCACTAACAAAGAAATGATTAGTCTATAATTTTAATGGTAACTTTATTTGAACAGTGAGAGACAGAATAACAACAAGAAAATCCAGAAAAACGCATGGCAAAATTGTTATGAATTGATTTGCATTTTAATAAGCAAAATACGTATTTGACCCCTTTCAATCAGAAAGATTTCTGGCTCCCAGGTGTCTTTTATACAGGTAACAAGCTGAGATTAGGAACACACTCTTAAAGGGAGTGCTTCCAATCTCAGCTTGATACCTGTATAAAAGACACCAGTCCACAGAAAAAAAAAATCAATCAATCAGATTCCAAACTCTCCAACATGGCCAAGACCAAAGAGCTCTCCAAGGATGTCAGGGACAAGATTGTAGACCTACACAAGT
>JAFFST010053066.1:4578-21084 GCA_022414735.1 Noturus placidus
CAGTGTCTTGCTCAGTTGGGATTAATTTCTCACTTTTACTGTGCGTATACTATGTTTATATTCCTGTGTATACTGTGTTTATATTCCTGTAAAGCTGCTTTGAGACAATATCTATTGTAAAAAGCACTATACAAATAAAATTGAATTGAATTGAAAGCACAAAGGGATGGGAAGATTGATCAGTGTTTGTTTTGCAATCTAATGAGCTTAGCTTTTACTGCATCAGCTTAATGAAAATTGTGAAGTATCATACTTGCTTTGCCTGTCAGACAAGAACAGAAATCTGAGTCTGCATTGGGCATAGGCACACAGATGGTAGGGTAAGCCAACAGCATGAATCCATGAACCCAGCCTACTTTGTGTCAACAGTCCAGACTGGTGGAGGTGGTGTAATGGTGTGTCTAATACCAATCAATCATCGTTGAATGCCACAGCCTTTTGAAAATTTGTTTCTGATGGCTACTTCCAGCATGATGAACAACATGAATACCTTTTGAGATGTCTTAGAACAGGTAATTCTGTAGGAATTGACAAGAATCTTAAAGGAATGTTTTCAACATCTTGTGGAAACCATGGAATGATGGATTGGGGCTATTTTGAGAGCAAAGGGAGGCCCAATTAAGTATTAGCCTCGCACTTCGGAGTTGGGGGTTGCAGCTGGCTGCAGCGCAGTGCAACAAATCACACAGGTACAGGTGAAAGCTTCAGTTAATATATCATAATGACCCCGGGGTACAATAACCATCATCCCCTTGCTGATCGTAAGAGGCAATAAATGGGGCAACTCGTCTGCCGTGAGTTGCAACCTGTGACTGTGGAGGAAGAGGTCCTTGTACTTGAGGAAAGTGGGAGGATGCAGCTACCCCAGGTCCAACACAGTGCTTTGGCTCAGACTTCACATAGACAGGCAGTTGGAAGGAAATTGTCCCATCAAGCGGCTAGCCAAATCTTGCTCTTGGAAGGCGTTGACTTGGGGTCTGTCGGGACTTTTAGTTCTATTTTCTTGAGTATATCACCCATGTATCCTTGGTGAAGAACTAGAGGATTTCTGTGGCTCTGGGCTTCCCCTTGTTAATTTTGCAGAATTACAGCACTTAGCAGCTGTCTTGAATCATTTTTCTTCAAGACTCATCTGGCTCCAAATAACCCTTTATCATTTAAAAACTACATAACGTTTAATGTGCCTGGCCAAAATATATAGCACACATGAGGTGGATATTGGTAAGAAATGACAATTCACTGTCATATCCCAATAGATACAAATCTACAAACTGTCATTCTATGTTTAACCCTCTATAAAGCTATTACTTTGTGCTTGATTTACATGCCCCCTGATGCATCTGTAGCAGGACAAATTGGTTGACAAGTTGCCATCCCCATACCTGCCCATGGGCGATTTTAACATTAAACTCGGCAAGGGCTTTATATTAAACTGATTAACCTTGGCAAGGGCTTTAGATTAAACTGAATATGATGTTGATCTGATTAAATCTCTGGGAGGATTTTGTAGGTGGTGCTATCGAGCCATTTTGCCTCAGTCAATTCTAAAACCTGTATCAACTTTTGAGGTGTGTCCAAAGTTTCATGAGTTTTCAAGCATATTTATCAATTTAGCATCCCCAAGGCTTTTAGATTGACCGAATATGATGTTGATCAGATGAAATCTCTAGGAGGAGTTCGTTAAAGTACGAAGTAGATTGACCGAATATGATGTTGATCGGATGAAATCTCTAGGAGGAGTTCGTTAAAGTACGAAGTATGGAAATGGCTGTTTCTAGTAGGAGGTGCTATGACTATGACTGAATATTGGCATGTAGATGTCTTCAAGCCTAGATTTTATCAAAAATGTGAAGTTTGGTGCAGATTGGACATTGTATGTTTGAATTATAATATATGTTATAATGTATAATGTATGTTTGAGTTTCATGACGAAATTTATGAGACCCCCACACCGTGGAGCGAAAACTCAAAAGCTTTGCAATTTAACATCGCTACAGCCTTTAGATTAGACTGACCAAATATTAAGTTGATCTGATGAAATCCCTAGGAGGAGTTTGTTGAAGTACAAGGGCGGCTGTGGCTCAGTCGGAAGAGCGGGTTGTCCATTAATCGTAGGGTTAGTGGTTCGAATCCCGGCCCGGGTGATCCCATGCCGAAGTGTCCTTGGGCAAGACACTGTACCCTAAGTTGCCCCCGATTTCAAGCTAGCACATTGCATGGCAGCTCTGCTACCATTGGTGTGTGAGTGTGCTCTCATTTGTAAGTCGCTTTGGATAAAAGCGTTTGCTAAATGAATAAATGTAAATGTAAGTTCAAAGCCTTGAAATGGCAAAATCTGAGCAAAAATGTAAGAAAAAAAAATGGCTGACTTCCTGTTGAGTTTAGGGCATGGATTCTAGAGACTTTTTAGTTAGTATTGGCATGTTACACATGTGTACCGAATTTCGCTTCCAGTCTGCCTTCCAGTCTCATCGTTTCTAGAATTTCTTTCGCTCCACGGTGTGGGGGTCTCATAAATTTCACCATGAAACAGGGCGGCTGTGGCTCAGTCGGTAGAGCGGGTTGTCCACTAATCCACTAATCGTAGGGTTGGAGGTTCGAATCCCGGCCCGGGTGATCCCATGCCGAAGTGTCCTTGGGCAAGACACTGTACCCTAAGTTGCCCCCGATTTCAAGCTAGCACATTGCATGGCAGCTCTGCTACCATTGGTGTGTGAGTGTGCTCTCATTTGTAAGTCGCTTTGGATAAAAGCGTTTGCTAAATGAATAAATGTAAATGTAAGTTCAAAGCCTTGAAATGGCAAAATCTGAGCAAAAATGTAAGAAAAAAAAATGGCTGACTTCCTGTTGAGTTTAGGGCATGGATTCTAGAGACTTTTTAGTTAGTATTGGCATGTTACACATGTGTACCGAATTTCGCTTCCAGTCTGCCTTCCAGTCTCATCGTTTCTAGAATTTCTTTCGCTCCACGGTGTGGGGGTCTCATAAATTTCACCATGAAACAGGGCGGCTGTGGCTCAGTCGGTAGAGCGGGTTGTCCACTAATCCACTAATCGTAGGGTTGGAGGTTCGAATCCCGGCCCGGGTGATCCCATGCCGAAGTGTCCTTGGGCAAGACACTGTACCCTAAGTTGCCCCCGATTTCAAGCTAGCACATTGCATGGCAGCTCTGCTACCATTGGTGTGTGAGTGTGCTCTCATTTGTAAGTCGCTTTGGATAAAAGCATCTGCTAAATGAATAAATGTAAATGTAAATGTGTTAGTGGGTAAGACCTTTTAACCAACTCCATGCTGTTGAGAAAGTTCTATTTAAGTGTTGATGTGATTGTACAGGGTTTGCAGTTATCAGGCCTGGTTATGGGTTGCGTCTAGTCCAGCTAAAACCGATTATGAACGTATATGTAGATGAACTTGATGAGCAAGGCGAAATTTTGCAGGTGAAGCTATTGAGCCATTTTGCCATGTGCTAATCTGGAACCACGATCACGTAAATTTTCGCCAGTCCTGCCAAGTTTCATGAGTTTTCAGGTATAGTTAAGTGCTCAAAAACATGATTAATTTGAGAAAAGAAGAAGAAACGGAGCAGATCCAATAGGGCCTCACACCATCGGTGCTCAGGCCCTAATAATAATAATAATAATAATAATAATAATAACAATAACAATATAGTAATAAACAGAGCAGATCCAATAGGGTCTCGCACCAGCGGTGCTCAGGCCCTAAATAATCCTAAGGAAAACAATAAGGCTTTTTAGCCCTTTCAGGGCTCTGGCCCTCATAATTGTGAACATTCCAAACACAATAGGGCTTTAGCACCTCTTGTGCAGGACAATGTACCTCTGGTGCTCAGGCCCAAATAAATAATATAGCTGCAAGCAGCAATTAAGGGACCAAGCAAAAAAATAGGCTAAATTTTGTGATTTTTGGTCAAACTGTGCATGCTTGTGATGACAGGTACACTTTCATATGTTGTCATACATCCAAAGTGATTTGATCATGTACTTTCAATGGCCTGAATAAAACCTAACGCCGCGCTCTGACCTGAGCTGAGGGTCGGGCCTGGGTTGCCGACATTCCACAACTTCGATATTACCACTGCGTTATTCTACCACAGGTTTTCATAATGTAATTTCCACAAAGCATAGTCATTAAAAGTGTGTCACACTCGCAAAAAGGTTAAGAACTGCTGTTCTAGACAATTCTGTGCTTCCAACTTTAGGGGAACAGTTTGGGGAAGGCCCACATAAGGGTGTGATGTCGGTGGTTAAGGAGTTTTTACAATATTCATATAATACCTATATGCTAGTTGTACACAACCAGTATCACATATGGCATAAGCTACATGATTCTCCTTTATGTAATGTCATTTTGAAGGGTCATTGCTTGAAAGTAAAGCACAATGTACTTAATTTAAATTGATCATACCTTCAGACATACTGTATGATCACCTACTGTTATACATGAAGCACGATATAGATACAGTGGTAAAATAGATTTGGAAATGTCAGCTAGAATGACAGCAAATGACATATGCTTTGATCATATTAACAAAAGATATTAAATATAAAAAACATATTTAACCTGTATCTTTTTGTTTTGTTTTAGAATGTTTCATCCAAGATCATAGACTCTGTGAATGCACAGTTTGCTGCGTCTGCACTGGTCACTTCGGAACATCTGATGGCACTGAAGGGTAAAGAGGAAGGTATTCTGGGAGTAAATGGTGTTATGTCAGCCTCAGGTAAAAACACATCGAAATTAAATCAGGGTTGTAGCTGATTCTTACATCTTAAAATCGCTTAAAATAGATTTTTCTAATGTCACATTTTAAAAATGTATTAAATGGTTTTTTTTTAAACTGTTAGGTATTTAGAATTTCCGATTTAAGGATGATTTAGGATGATTTTATTGGACACAACAAAATGTCTTTGAGAATGTAACTTTTTGTCATTTCATGTTTCTATTTTTGTTTTGTACATATTTATGTACCTGGCACAGGCTCAAGTAACCTTTCAGACCTTTTTTCTCAACTTGTTAGAAGGGGGATATGACAAGAAAATTCAGTGTAAATTCAGTGAAAATTGTAGGAGGAACATACCAGGACTATTTGGCACCAGCAAGCAATGGGTTTGAGGTTGGATGCAAAAGACCTATTTAATGTATGCCCAATGGAGATTAAAGCTACGTTCACACATGCAGCGGTTTTATCTCTGATAGTCACCAGTAGGTGTTCCTACTACTGTTTGCCATAGTCACATTTATCAGAGTTAGCACAATTAGCATTCCATTTTTGACAACAAATCAGTTTTCTTGCTGCTAAAATTAGACATCCTGGAGGGAGAGTGTTTGTAGGTAAAATCTCCAGTGTAAATTGCATCATATAATATGAGATGAAGAGGTAGTGTGTTCTGACCATCTATCAATGGTGAAAATACAATGGCAATTAGCTTAGCTAAACCAAAATAATAATAATAATAATAATAATAATAATAATACAACACTCTTACTTTTTGTTGCAATCGAGCAAAATCCCGGTGTGGATCCCATCTCAGTCAGTGAGCGTCACCATCAGTATGTCATCCACTATCTGTCCGATGGTGAATCCGGAAGCCGTCCTGCAGCTCCTCTGTATGGATTTAATCCTGTTTTTAGTCAGATATTTGCTAACAAATTGACTGATGCACCTGCGTCGAAATGTTTTTTGGGTTTTTTTTACCATTATTTAATTGAAAAAGTGGAACTTTCATATATTCTAGATTCATTACAAATAAAGTGAAATATTTCAAGCCTTATTTTGTTTTACGCTTGATGGTTACAGCTTACAGCTCATGGAAATAAAAAATCTAGTATCTACAAATATTAGAATAAAGAATTTATAATACAGAAATATCGACCTGAGAAGAGCACTAATCAGCTAATTAACTCAAAACACATGCAAAGGTTTCCTGAGCCTTTAATCTCTGTCTGTTTCAGTACACACAACCACAATCATGGGGAAGATGAAAGTAAATTTTGCATTTCATTTGGTAATCAAGGTCCACGAGTCTGGAGGATGAGTGGAGAGGAACAGAATCCAAGTTGCTTGAAGTCCAGAGTGAAGTTTTTACGGTCAGTGATGATTTGGGATGCCATGTCATCTGCTGGTGTTGGTCCACTGTATATTCTCAAGTCAAGAGTCAATGCAGAGTCTACCAGGTGATTTTAGAGCAATTCATGCTTCCATCTGCTGACAAGTTTTATGGACATGCTGATTTCCTTTTCCAGCAGGACTTGGCACCTGCCCACAGTGACAAAACTACTAGTAACTGGTTTGCTGACCATGATATTACTGTGCTTGATTGGCCAGTCAACTCGCTTGAGCTGAATTCCATAGAGAATCTAGAAGAGACACCAGACCTAACAATACAGACGAGCTGAAGGCCACTATCAAAGCAACCTGGGCTTCCAGAACACCTCGCAATGCCACAGGCTGATTGTATCCATGCCATGCTGCATTGATTCAGTAATTCATGCAAACGGATTCCCGACCAAGTATTGGGTACATAAATTAACATACTTTTCAGAAGGTCGACATTTCTGTAGTATATATTTTATATTCTAATATTTTGATAAACTGGATTGTTTTATTTCCATGAGCTGCAAGTCGTAATCATCAATATTAAAACAAAAAAGGCTTGAAATATTTAACTTTATGTGTAATGAATCTACAGTTTATAAAAGTTCAATTTTTTAAATTAAATTACCGTATTTTCCGCACTATAAGGTGCACCGGATTATAAGGCGCAGTCTCAATTACAGGGTCTATTTCTGTACTTGACCAATACATAAGGCATGGAGGACATTGGCATGGAGGACGTTTAGACCATTCTTCAGTGCAGAACAGCTTCAGTTCTGGCATGTTGGTTGGTTTCCACACATGAATTGCTTGGTTTGGGTCCTTCCGTGACATTTGGATTAAGGTGGATGGATTAAGGTCAGGACATTGACTTGGCCATTCCAAAACATTAGGTTGATTCTTCTTTAACCATTCTTTGGTAGAACGACTTGTGTGCTTAGGGTCGTTGTCTTGCTGCATGACTCACTTTCTCTAGCGATTCAGATAGATATCCTGACATTTTGCTGTAGAATTTGTGGGTATAATTAAGAAATCATTGGTCAATCGACGATGACAAGCCGTCCTGTCCTGTAGTTGCTTAGAATTTACCCTTGGTTCCTTTGTGACCTTGCAGAGTCACAGACTGTTACACTTCTTGCTCTTGGAGTGATCTTTGTTGGTCGACCACTCCTGGGGAGGGTAACAATGCTCTTGAATTTCCTACATTTTTACACAATCTGTCTGACTGTGGATTGGTGGAGTCTAAAATATTTAGAGATGATTTTGTAACCTTTTCCAGCTGGATGAGCATCAATAACTCTTTCTGAGGTCCTCAGAAATCTCCTTTGTTCGTGCCATGATACACATCCACGAACATGTGGTGAAAATAAGATGTTGGTAGATCCCTTTTCTCTAAATAAAATAGGGTGGTCACTCACTCATAGATATGTAATATTGGATCATTTTCCTCAATAAATAAATGACCAAGTATAATATCTTTGTGTCATTTGTTTAATTGGGTTCTCTTTACACATTTTGAGTACTTGTGTGAAAATCTGATGATGTTTTAGGTCAGAGGTCTTCAACAGGGGGTCTGCGACCCCTAGGGGGTCCGCGGAGGTACTGCATGGGAGTCGCGAACGTTTTGGTAAAAGTTTGATATAACACAATTTCATACAATATATATATATATAATTAGGGAGTCCCTGCTCCATCTCGCCATCAGTTTGGGGGTCCTATTTATTCAGAAATATAGAAAATTTGTTTGGTTTTGTTCTGGTGTCGACATGGTATTAATTTTGATTATTATAGCTGTCTACCACAGTATAGTGGAGTTGAAATTAACTAATAAATTAGATCTCAGAGTGCAGACTTTAATTTGAGGGTATCTACATCCAAATCGTGTGAAAGGTATGAGAATAAGACCACCCCCTCTTAATTTTTTTTTTAAATAAGATAAAAAGTCTAGAGTTGTTTCAACTGTGCCATTTAGATTTGGAATCTATTGCTGTTAACTCCTTACGAAGGAGTTACTGTACAGCTGTAACTGCATGTTACACAAGGAATCATTAGGCTGAAAATCATTTTGCAGTCAGTAATTCAGTGAGTCAGTAATTTATCTTCATATCTGAAGATTTTCATTACCGACAACTCATTTATCACAGAGTAAGATCAGAACTATGATAATGAGTGGCAATGAAAGCAAAGGTGGAGCGAAGAGAAATAGAAAGGGAATGTTTAGCCTATGTACCCTCTATTGGTTCATGAAGAATGTGTGTTTTTGGTGCGTCTAGCTTCTAATAGTTTAGCACAATGTGATGTGTAGTGAAAGTTTCTTCAGAAAAAAATTTACCGATTCCTTCTATTCGATTTCAAAATAAGAGTATCTATACACAAATTGTATTTTTTATCATTTCAAGAGTCCATAAATGTTTAGTTTTTTTAACATGTAACTTCTATCAATTAAAACATTTACCTGTAACATAATAGCTCTTGGCACAGAATTCTATTATACTTTTAGGTTTCTGTGGGTTACTGTCAGTGGTAGCTCAGTGGTAAAGACATCAGACGGGCCCAGCACTCTGCCAAGCTTCCACCATGAGCATATGAGGTCCTTAACCCTCATTTACTCAATTGTATAAATGAGATAAATTTAAGTCTATCTGGATAAGGGTCTCTGCCAAATGCCGTAAATGTAAATGTCTGTAACTACACTTCAGCAGCAGGTGTTAGGGTTTAAATTAAACCAATTAAATTAAGCATTGTGAATTTTTCCCCCAGCTTTTGTCAAGAAAAATGCATCTTATATTTCTATGCAGGAGTCTACAAAGGCTTGCACCACACAAGAACAACCTCCACCAGCCCCATCCCCAACTCTAACCATCATCAGTGCAACACACCTACCTCCAACCCAAACAATGGAACTTCCTCAGCTAATCACCATGCTGGCTCAGACAACCCACAGGTGCTATTAGCCGGGGCAATGAGAGTGGGTATGCCATCATCAGGTGCAGCATTAAGTATGCGGAATATGCAATGTCAGCTCACGGTTCCAACATCTGCCCTTAAACTTGCTGCCAATGTCAGTAGGCAGCTCCCTAAAGTCACAACTGGCTCCACCACCCTTGAGATGAGCACCAGGTGAGTGAACTTTATGTTTGAAAGCTGTATCATAACACATTTTCTTTTGAATAATTAAGGTGTCACAGCATTGCCACCTCACTGGGTCTCTAATTTGATCCTGAGCACACTCCAAGAGGAGGTTTACCTGTTCCCCTGTGTTTGCCTGGGCTTTTTCTGGGTTCCCCAGTTTCCTACCCCAACCAAAAACATACGGGTAGGTGAATTGGCTACTCTAAATTACCTGTAGGTGTGAATGAGTGTGTGAGTGTGTACGATCGATTTTATGATCATGACCTTTGACCTAAATATAGAGTTAAAATATGTCTCTTTTTGGCCTTTGACCTAGACTTGTCAAAAATGAAGTTATAATATATACAAACCAATACTCTCTCTTGTGTCAATCATGTTACAATGGAAGATGTTTTGATGTAGACTAATCTTGAGTGATTTTCCTTGTGCAAATTTATTTAGACAGTTTACTGTAAAATCTGAAACTGTAATTTGTTTGTAAAACCAACAACCAAAAAAACAACTCACCATCTCAGAGTGAACGTGGTTAATTAATATATTTTTTTTATTGTTCTTATTGTTTCAGGGAAAATCATGAACAGGAGAAGCCATCATTGAACAGTATAACCGAAAACACTGTAGCAATGCAGGTTACGTAGCTCTGCCTCTCTTCCTTTATCACCCTGAGATTTGGGGTATTTAATCTAGGTGCTGTGCATCAGTGACATTGTGTGTCCAGCAGCTGTTGGAACTAGACTGCAGTGCTTGCCTTTTTTTTGTTTTGATAATGTCATTTGTAAATTATGAAATACGCATTTGTTCTATGTTCAATGCTACATATTTGTAATATGGCCCTGTGTATATAATATTTACTTGAATACAGAAATTGTTCAGTTATGTTTTGCACTTAGGGAGGAGGGGTACAAAAAACTAACTTATTATTCTTTGGAGTGAATGGTGGTGTGTATGTTCATATGGTGATGTGAGATCAGATGCATGCTGTAAACCTGCTGTTTTATTCATTTATTGGGAGGTGTTTACAGGAATTTTTTGTTTGTAGTTTTATACTGTGTAATTTATTGGTACTGTGTGGGTGTCTGTGCATATAACCATATTATGTGGCAGTTTTCTTGTGTAAGGATGCAGGTTTTTTCTCCCTTGTCTCTTCCATAGTAGTACAATCAGCGTCCCTCATCTGTGTCAAAGTCAGTTGTGTGGACACACATGCACGTACTTGGGTGTATATACAGACACAAACATACAGGATGCGGCCAAAAGTTTGTTGACACCTGACTGTCATGCCCTTATGTGGGCCTTATCCAAACTCTTGCACAAGGTTGTAAGCACACAATTATATAGAATGTCTATTACTATGTCCCTTAGTTTTAGTGAATCTCCTATGGCCACTCAGTTCTAATGAAAATCCCTTCACTAGAACGAAGAGTGCCAAACATGTTGCAGCATGACAGTGCCCCTGTGCACAAAGCAAATTCTGTGAAGACATGGTTTGTTAAGGCTGGAGTGGAACTCAATTGGCTTGCACAAGGGCCCTGAACTCAGCTCCACTGAACACCGTTGAACGCCCGAAACCCCTAAATACAATCATTATGAGGGGTGTCGACATACTTTTGGTCATGTTGTCTACCACAGTATACTGACTTGTAAGTAAATAATGAACTTTCAAAGTGCAGACTTTCAGCTGTAATTTTTTTCCCCATGTAAAGGACCAAAAATAATTGGACAAACTAACAATCATGCATTAAATTAGCAAGTTCCAAATCCTTTGCATTCAATGACTTTCTAAAGTCTGCAACCTATAAATCTCAGATTCTGGGTTGCTTCCCTGGTGATGCTCTGTCAGGGAGTTAATGGAGCTGTCTTCAGTTCCTGCTTTTTCTTGGGGCATTTTGCCTTCAGCAAGTAAAAGCCAAGCTTTTCTGGTCAGGTGTTTGACTTGCCATTGCAGAACATTCCACTTATTTGCCTTAAAACAGTCAAGGGTTGCTTGCACTGCACTGTGAAGCACCGTCCAATAGTTTATGAAACATTTAGTTGAATCTGAGCAGATAATACAGCCGTATATACTTCAGAAAGCAGTCTGCTGCTTTGGTCAGCAATAAAGGAACCAGTTTCATTGGTATGCTTCAGATCATGCGCAGTTCCTTTCCTTCTCCATAATCTTCTCTTCTAGAGATGTGTCGTTCTCGAATGATTCGTTCATTTTGAACAATTCTGGAACAACGTGTTGTTTCAGTGATTTGTTCATTTTTGACTGCGCATACGCAGTCTGTACAGGAAACAGAAATGATTAGTTCACCTCTCGAGTCTTCCGGTTCGAGTCGTTCGTTCTTTCAGTGACTGCCCCATAGGCAATGCACCATGCATTACCGGAAACAGAAATGATTAGTTCACATCTCAAGTCTTCAGGTTCAAGTCCTTCCTTAATCACATCACAGCCCCAACTGCCTTCAGCCTATGGGGCAGTCACGGATTGAACGAATGACTTGAACCCGAAGACTCAAGAGGTGAGTTTATCATTTCTGTTTTCGGGGAACAGACGTGACAAATGTGATGTGACAAAAGAAAGAACGACTCGGAACAGGAGGTGAGGTGAACTAACAGACTGCATGGCCTGATGACCAAGCTAAGCTATTAATTAATCATTTCTGTTATATCATAATTTGACCTTGGTTGCATTAGACCATAGTTTATTTTATATTCCAAATGAGATCAACGTTTCTGTAAGTACTAGATGGGTTGGGGAATTTAACATGTAATATTTTAATTATATTCCGCTGAAATGAATGAAATGACTTGAAAAGATTTGTTCCTTTTGATGAACGATATTCAAAGATCTGAGTCAGTAAAATTATCCAAATTTCCCATCACTATTTTATTTTTTAGGCTTACCAACTTTTTACAAAACCCTGTGTATTTACTCTGGTGAAAGCTTTTCTTGATGGTTGACTTTGACACAGATATGCCTACCTCCTAGACAGTGTTCTTGATCTGGCCAATTGTTGCAAAGGATTTTTTTTTTCTCCCTCAGGGAAGGATTTTTTTTTCTTCTACCGTTCTTTCTTTTAAGAATATACCAAATATTTGAATTCGTCCACACCAAATGTTTTTGCAATCTCTCTGTTTTTTTTTTTTTTTTTGGAGGGGGGGTTGTTTTCAGCCTAATGGCGCCTTGCTTCACTGGTAGTTACAGATCTTTGTATTTTATTTTGAGCATTAGCAGGAGCAAATGCAATTATGACAATTTAAATCAACTCTAAACCTATCTGCTTACTTGTAAGTGAAATAATGAGGAAATAATTATAAAAGCTGAGCAGCCAGAATTATTATTTTATTTTACTTTTGGTCCCTAAAAAAGGGAGGAGCACATAAAATGTTGTAATTCCTACACTGTTTACACAATGTAAATACCCTCAAATTAAAGCTGAAAGTCTGCACTCTGAGTTAATATTCATTATTTAATTAATATCCTATGTGCTGTGGTGAACAGATAAAATAACTATAACTTTGACAATGTCCAAATATGTATGGGCCTGTACGGTGCATCCAGAAAGTATTCACAGCGCTTCACTTTTTCCACATTTTGTTATGTTACAGCCTTATTCTAAAATTGATTAAATTAATTATTTTCCTCACAATTCTACAAACAATACCCCATAATGACAATGTCAAAGAAGCTTGTTTGAATTTTTTTTTTTTTTTTTTTTAAACAAAACACATGTACATAAGTATTCACAACTTTTGCTATGACACTCAAAATTGAGTTCAGGTGCATCCTGTTTCCACTGATCATCCTTGAGATTTTTCTACAACTTCATTGGAGTCCACCTGTGGTAAATTCAGTTCATTGGACATGATTTGGAAAGGCACACACCTGTCTATATAAGGTCCCACAGTTAACACTGCGTGTCAGAGCACAAACTAAGCAATGAAGTCCAAGGAACTGTCTGTACACCTCCGAGACAAGATTGTATAGAGGCACAGATCTGGGGAAGGGTACAGAAACATTTCTGCAGCATTGAAGGTCCCAATGAGCACAGTGGCCTCCATCATCCATAAATTGAAGAAGTTTTGAACCACCAGGACTCCTCCTAGAGCTGGCCGAGAGGCCAAACTGAGCGATCAGGGAGATGGGACTTAGTCAGGGAGGTGACCAAGAACCCGATGATCACTTTCACAGAGCTCCAGCGTGTCTCCGTGGAGAGAGGAGCACCTTCCAGAAGAACAACCATATCTGCAGCACTCCACCAATCAGGCCGTATGGTAGAGTGGCCAGATGGAAGACACTACTCAGGAAAAGACACATGACAGCCCACCTGGAGTTTGCCAAAAGGCACCTGAAGGACTCTCAGACCATGATGAAACAAAATTCTCTGATCTGATGAAATAAAGATTGATCTCTTTGGCCTGAATGGCAAGTGTCATGTATGGAGGAAACCAGGCACCAGTCATCACCTGGCCAATACCATCCTACAGTGAAGCATGGTGGTGGAAGCATCATGCTGTGGGGATGTTTTTCAGCAGCAGGAACTGGGAGACTAGACAGGATCGAGGGAAAGATTAATGCAGCAATGTACAGAGACATTCTTGATGAAAACCTGCTCCAGAGCACTCTGGACCTCACACTGGGGTGAAGGTTCATCTTCCAACAGGACAACGACCCTAAGCACACAGCCAAGATAACAAAGGAGTGGCTACAGGACAACTCTGTGAATGTCCCTGAGTGGCCCACCCAGAGCCCAGACTTGAACCCGATTGAACATCTCTGGAGAGATCTAAAAATGGCTGTGCACCGACGCTCCCCATACAACCTGATGTAGCTTGAAAGGTCCTGCAAAGAAGAATGGGAGAAACTGCACAAAAATAGGTGTGCCAGGCTTGTAGCATCATTCTCAAAAAGACTTGAGGCTGTAATTGGTGCCAAAGCTGCTTCAACAAAATATTGAGCAAAGGCTGTGAATACTTATGTACTTTTTTTTTTTTTTTTTTTCTAACAAACTTCTTTCACGTAGTCATTATGGGGTATTGTTTGTAGGATTCTGAGGAAAATAATAAATTGAATACATTTTGGAATAAGGCTGTAACATAACAAAATGTGGAAAAAGTGAAGCACTGTGAATACTTTCCGGGTGCACTGTATGTGTATATCTAGACGCTGTTGTTATTTACCCCTTTTTTTTTTCACCCGTATCCTTCTGAAGAGTATATGGTGTTTGTGTGACTTTTTAAAATTATTTTTTTATGGTTTATGACGACTGTAAAGGGGGCTGTGCAGTAGGCTCTTTGTATGACTCATTATCATTCCACTTTGTATGAAAAATAAGAGAAATGAACAAAGGACCTTTTTTTAAGAATTATCCCAGCCACCAGATGATTTGGTGCATTCCTTTGGAAACTGCGAGAGCTCTCTTCCATGAAGAGGATGGTACTTCACAAGCTACTTATGTATGTACCACAATCTGAATACCCATTCCAAAGGCATTATCAGTTCATATTGTTTTTTAATTGTCTGGGCCTACCCTCACCTGTCCCACATAGATTAATTAATTTATTTATCATGAAGAAAATTTTTTTCAATAAAGCAGGGCATTAAATGTTTGACCAGCATAAAAAGAAAGTCTCTCAGTCTGTGTGCACATAGCTTAATTACAAAAAGGGGTGTGTTGTATACACAAGTTTTTTACACATGCAACCGAAGAAAAAAAATTGCAACTGCATCTTGGAATAATTTTTTTTGTTTTGATTTTTTATTTGTAAAAGTGTATATATACACAACTGGGCCACATGGTTAGGTACACTTATCCTGTACCTACGCTGCTTGGCTAATTTGCTAGGTAACCCTTTGTGCACTTTGTAGGTTTAGAGTTATTGACTGTAGCTCATCTATTGTCTGTCTCACTTAATTTTTAGTGGGAAGAGACCTTCACTGAGATGATATTTAGGTGGTGGTTTAATCTCTGCACATAAAGGACCATGAAACTGGTAATGGTGACAGAATCACAAGCATTGTTGGAATTCTGAACTTCAAGCCTGCTACTACAGATTCATCCTCTTTAGAGAGATTGCCAGTCCTAATCTTAATGATGCTTTAGTTCCTTGAAGCATGTTGCCAATGCTGCCTTTTGGAAGGCTGCCATTACATTATAATTACTATTCATAATAAAATGGCTGCCTCCCAAAAGCCACCATTGGCATTATGCTTTAAGGAACAAAAGGCGAGCTCCAGGGGTCTGCTTTGTCCACCATGCAGCACACCAATTGCTGCTCCCACATAGTGTCTGGCTGCAGATCTCCTGAGAGACTAACCTCCTTCCCAAGTCAATTTTAACACAGCCAACAGTGTAGGCTGGAAAAGTTTAACTAGCCATTTTTCAAAGCCATGGTATGTGAAATGGATCAGAAATAAAAAAAAGATTTAAAAAGCTTAATTATGTGTATGCAGTTTGTGTATTTTTGTTCCAGTTTGGTAGTGCATTTACAACTACAATACATTTACATATTTATTTGCGAGATTCCAACATGAGTAGCCAACAAATAAGCTCTAGCTAGCTAATGTAATGGTGTGCTGATAGCAATAGCAAGCTAATCTTACCAATGTGTTAATAGGTATAGCCAGCAAGTATCTACTTGAAAATTCTCAGAACTTTAACAAGGCCTGGTTGGGCTGTGATTGGACAATAAGTTGTATTGTTGTGGCTCATTTGGCATAGATAAATTTGAAATCCCTCTGAATTTACATAACTTTGTCAGACTGAGAAACCAGCTGGTTGCTAAGCCCTCCTTTAATACATCCTTAATTTTATATTTTACATTTATATGTCTACATAAATACAGTGCCTTGCGAAAGTATTCGGCCCCCTTGAACTGTTCGAACTTTTGCCACGTTTCAGGCCTCAAACATACAGATATAAAACTGTAATTTTTTGTGAAGAATCAACACCAGGTGGGACACAATCATGAAGTGGAACGAAATTTATTGGATATTTCAAACTTTTACAAAAATTAAAAAACTGAAAAATTGGGCGAGCAAAATTATTCAGCCCCCTTAAGTTAATACTTTGTAGCGCCACCTTTTTGCTGCAATTACAGCTGCAAGTCGCTTGGTGTATGTCTCTATCAGATTTGCACATCGAGAGACTGAAATTTTTGCCCATTCCTCCTTGCAAAACAGCTCGAGCTCAGTGAGGTTGGATGGAGAGCGTTTGTGAACAGCAGTTTTCAGTTCTTTCCACAGATTCTCGATTGGATTCAGGTCTGGACTT
>JAFFST010053070.1:15252-27804 GCA_022414735.1 Noturus placidus
TTCAGGGTGATGAGCTGTGTTGCTTTTACGCCAAACATAACGTTTTGCATTGTTGCCAAAAAGTTTGAGTACCTTCTTCCACATGTTTGGTGTGTCTCCCAGATGGCCTGTGGCAAACTTTAAACGACACTTTTTTATGGATATCTTTGAAAAATAGCTTTCTTTGCACTCTTCCATAAAGGCCAGATTTGTGCAGTATACGACTGATTGTTGTCCTATGGATAGAGTATCCCACCTCAGCTGTAGATCTCTGCAGGTCATCCAGAGTGATCATGGGCCTCTTGGCTGCATCTCTGATCAGTCTTCTCCTTGTATGAGCTGAAAGTTTAGAGGGACGGCCGGGTCTTGGTAGATTTGCAGTGGTCTGATACTCCTTTCATTTCAATATTATCGCTTGCACAGTGCTCCTTGGGATGTTTAAAGCTTGGGAAATCTTTCTGTATCCAAATCTGGCTTTAAACTTCTTCACAACAGTATCTCGGACCTGCCTGGTGTGTTTCTTGTTCTTCATGATGCTCTCTGTGCTTTGAACGGACCTCTGAGACTATCACAGAGCAGGTACATTTATATGGAGAATTGATTACACACAGGTGGATTCTATTTATCAACATTAGACATTTAGGTCAACATTGGATCATTCAGAGATCCTCACTGAACCTCCGGAGAGAGTTTGCTGCACTGAAAGTAAAGGGGTTGAATAATTTTGCACGCCCAATTTTTCAGTTTTTTATTTGTTGAAAAAGTTTGAAATTTCCAATAAATTTGGTTCCACTTCATGATTGTGTCCCACCTGTTGTTGATTCTTCACAAAAAATTACAGTTTTATATCTTTATGTTTGAGGCCTGAAATGTGGCAGTTTGAACAGTTCAAGGGGGCCGAATACTTTCGCACTGTATGTACAGGCTGTAACATTGAAAAACTGAAGCGCTGTGAATACTTTCCAGATGCACTGTATGTAATTGTTTCATATAACAAATTATAAGACAATCATATTTTAACATTTTTTATTGAGTCAGGTGATATCGTTGTACACACACATAAAATATAAAATAAAATATGTCAATCATAGTTTTTTTCATATGGATATGTCTTTATATGGATTGGACCCTGACAAATCACCACTACTACAAACGGTTTCAAATTAAAGATCTAATTGACAAAATGAAGTGCCCTCACTCAGTTAACCTCAAAGAAGCTGAGAGAGAAGAAAATTATGACATACTTACTGTTAATGATATTTTATCCACACAATTCAACTTACTTAACCCTTGACCTTGAGCTGAATTAGATACAGCTAAGAAGTGAAATTCATTGATTGCAATTTATTGATCTGGCATACGGCAGAGCTGCTTGTAGGGTGCATGCAGTAAGCCAGTATGGAAAAAAAAATGGGATATATGAAATGTAATCCTGAATCATTGCATGAATATTTTACATTAGCCACTTTTTAAGTAATTTCACGAAATTTCTGAAGGAGATTAAAGTACCCCTTATGTGCGCAGAGACAGGGAAAAACTGAGCTCTTAGGAAGAATGGATCAGTGATGGTGGAAAATGGATTTGACTTTGAGTGCAGATTCCTCAGGAGTGGTTGTAAAAGGCTGTGGAGGATGAAGACCCTCTTGCCTCTGAAGCTGAATGTTCTTGTATTCATGCTTTGACAAAATCAATTTTGGGCTAGGGAGAAATTTTCATTAACAGGAAGGATTGAAATTAGAGCAGGTGTGTGTTTTCAGCGCCAGGCCCAACACACTGAAACCAACGATCCATCTTCCTTTAGTGTGTATCTATCATGCTTGTAACAGAGATAAAGCAGCAACAATTAAGAATCAATCTCCATTCCATCTACTGTCACTCTGTCTCAACCTGGCCTAACCACCACCCAAGAAGCTTTGCTCCAGCACATTGATCGACTGCTGGTAAATACAACAATAATTCACTGTCAAAGGCTAAGATTTATCATTTGTACCTTGTTCATTGGAGAATATATTATTCTTGCCACCGTCTCACCTTTTCCGTTTCTTTCAAATTAGGCATTGTGTCTCCTCCCTATTCACTGGGTTTCCGTACTTACCTATAAAGTCTGCATGGGAAGAAGTGTTCAAACTGAATCCTTGTAAGAGGGGAATTATTTCACAGATATATGCAACAATTTGGTCACAGGACGATTCTTACAATATTAAAACCATTAGTGCCTGGGAGGAGGAATTGGGCCTGGAGCTTGAGGATGATTACTGGGGTAGAGTGTTAGATAATATACGGACCACCACGTCATGCGCTAGACTTAGTTTCATACAATTTAAAGTGGTCCATAGAGCTCACCTCTCTAGGAGTAAACTATCTAAAATATATCCCAATGTTCCCGACATGTGTGAAAAATGTAAACTTTCACCCTGTAACCTGAGTCATATGTTTGCACTCTGTCCCAAACTACAGAACTTTTGGAACTTCTTTTTTAAGACTATGTCTGACATTCTTAAAATAAAATTGGAGGTTTGTCCTTTCATTGCCATCTTTGGTGTTTCATCTCAGTGTCAGCCTCTGAACCTTAGACAAGCTAGTGTTGTGGCCTTTGCATCGTTGCTTGCTCGGTGCAGAATATTGTTGTCTTGGACCTCTCCGCAACCCTCCCTCTATATCAGTCTGGCTTAAAGATTTAATGTTATTTTTGAAGCTGGAAAAATCAAGTACAACATCAGAGGTAGGGGAGACTCATTTTTGGGAACATGGCAACAGTTTATTACCTATTTCAATGATGCACGCACCCTGGAGGTAGATTGACAAGAGGTAGACGGTGAACACTAACCATCTCACCCCTTTTTTTTTTTTGTCCACCCCACATATTCCCCCCTTTCTTTTGGTGTTGGCTGTGGTTGTTTTGTTTGGGTTGTTGGGTATAGTTTTTGTGATGTGTAAAAATTTCTAATAAAAATTATATGATAAAAAAAGAATATATTACTCTGCCTAAGTAAAAAAAAAAAAAAAAAAGAGGCAGCAACAGATGTCCACTTGTGATGCATGGCAGATGTAGAAAGGCATTTTTGCAAAACACAAGTTTAGCCTTTTCTTTCTCTCTTTTACAGCTATATAAATTTTTTTGTCCTTACTTTTTTTTTTTTTTTTTTTTTTTTTTAATAAATACAAGCATAAAGAATATTACTGCCACTGATCTAAGCATCCTGTCTGATGAACTGGGCAATAAAGCATAGCAAAATAAAATAAAGTCACTTTGTGAGAATAAGTGTGCTCACTCTACCTTTGTTTTAAATCATAAAAGCTCATTTCCACATCCTGTTGACGTTCTGCATTTCTAAGCACAAAGCCTCTCTGAACTGAGCCAAACAATGATAAACCTCCCATCATCTTGCTGAAAACATTTGTATAATATCAGTGATTAAGGAGACAAGTAAGTCTGGGAAGGAATAAAATGCATGGGGCTAGTGTTTTTATGTTTCTACATGACAGATTAATGAAATACAGCAGGGTCAATACCACTCTTTCACATTACAGAAAAATTAATAGATCAAGTCAACACTTATGGGTTGCAGTTCACATCCCATACTCTTGGACTTTGTTGCTTTGTTCTCTTCATTATTTCACCCCATGTGGCCCTACCCTGGGGATTTCTGGCATGGCATTGAGTTTCATTAACATTATTAAATTCAACAGGCTAATGAAAATAATGTCAAAGGGTTACCACTCTAGATGAACATCCACTGGGATGTTCTTCATGTTTGATAAGGAATATGATGGGGGGACGCTTAGGTCTGTCCTGAGGGCTGGGATATATAAAAAGGATAGAAGATAATGGTGCAGGTGGCATGTTGCTGTAGCAGGTAACATTGCTACCTTCAAGCTGTAGGGCATGCATTTCTGTCTGTGTGGAGTTTCACATGTTCTCACTGTGTCTGCAAGGGTTTCATATAAGTTCCCCAAATTCCTCCCAAAAATATACCAGTAGTGCTGAGGCCCATGGATTGGAGGCCTCATCCACATGTGGTGGTGTCCATATGGCGGAGGTTTGGCCAAGCAGAAGTGGATGTGTTTGCCTCTGAGGAGACAACACACTGCCCACTGTGGTTCACCCTCACTCCTTCCACACCATTGAGGCTGGACACAATAGGACACACATATTTCTGAGTTTTGAGTTTGTACAATCAAAGATATGCAAAAAAAAAAAAGTTGCTAAAACCCAGAGATGTGAAAATGTGTAAATATCACAAATATTCTTGGCTGGGGTGTCAATGCTACATCTAACTATAGACCAAAACATAAAACATGGCTGCAATGTATGCTCATGTGCTGTTTGGTGAGAAACAAAAAAAAATTCTTGATTTAAGTAATGAAAATACCATGGCCTGGATAAAGTGTTAACTGAAGACTGGTTAATGAATGAATGAATGAATATTAAAAATCAAACATCAATGACACTCTATTCTTTCAGGTCTCTGGTTAAAACAGCTATTCACTTTGTGTATTGTCTTCTTCCTAATTATTTTATATCACCTTCAGGATTTTTGCAGGAGCATATTTTATTATTATTAATATAAGCATTATTTCGAATTGCATTATCTTCTGCCAACTTTTTGAGAATTTGTTTAAAACTGCAAAATATTTGAAAGGGAACCCAGCTCATGACTCCTATGAGACTCCACATGCTCCCACTCCGTTCTGCTCTAAATTGCAACTGTTTCCAGCTACTCTGCCATAAAGCAGTGGGAACCTTATCTTTAAAAATAGAAAGCCTATTCACAAGCTCCACAAAGGCACAGACTTGCGCCGCCCCACAACACCACACGCAGTCAATCACTAGCAGCCTGCTGAAGGCCCTCTTTATTATGTGCATATCTTTCATATCCCAGGGAGCTTGTTATAGGCCAGGCCCAAGCCCATGTAATGGCATGTGTGACAGGCACCTCGACAGCTTAAAGAGCCTCTGTGAAGCTTCCCCGTATTTTTTGCAGTCCTCCTCGCGCCACTGAGAAGACTGACAGTTGACCTTATCAGCACTCTACAGAGGAAATTTACAGCAGCGACCTTCTGAAGTGTGCATTTAAACACCCCGTTTTACTCTGCTGAGGTGGGTACGAGATGGGACCCTCTGCTTTGGAGATACTGCAGAATGGAGCATGGCATCCATCTCACTGGTGTGTTGATAGAATGTTATCTTTATGAAATATGACACCAGAGCAAAGAGTAAATATCAAACCTGTTAATATCTCATCTTGCCAAGCATCCTGCAAGATGTAAGACACATGCACAGTGGAAGATTACATACAGTGGGGGAAATATGTATTGAACGCATCAACAGTTTTTTCAGTAAATATATTTCCAATGAGGTTATTCCCATTTTTCAGTATTCATTTTCAGTATTAACTCAAAACCACAAATATAAAGAATTCACAAGATTAAAGTCAATAAATTAAGTTATGTGTAAGAAAGAGGAATGAGACAGAAAAAAAAAAAAACTAACTGAAATTTATTGAATACTTAATGGAGAAAACTTAGTTTGTAATGCAGCTTCAAGATGCTTCCTGTATGAAGAAATAAATCGGCCACAGCATTCAGGTGTGATTTTGGCCCATTCTTCTTAACATATCATCTTTAGATCTTGTTCAATTGGATTCAAGTCAGGTGAATTACTGGGCCATTCTTACACCTTGATTTTTTTTCTCTGAAACCAATGGAGAATTTCCTTTGCTGTATCCTTTGGATTGTTGTCCTGCTGGAAGGTCTTCATCATTCTGGTGGATGGCAGAAGAGTCTTCTCAAGAATCTCCTGGTACAGCCCCACACCATAATGCTTCACCTTCCAAACTTCACTGTTGATGTAGTGTTTTTAGGGTGATGTACAGTTCCATTTCTTCTCCAAAGATGGTGTGTAGTATAACAGCCAAAAATCAAAATGTTGCTCTCATCCGAGCAGACTACACTCTCCCAGTATTTCATAGGCTTGTCCAAATGAGTTGTAGCAAACTTTAAATGACGTTCAACATATATTTTCTTTCATAAAGGAGTCTTGCGGAGTGAGTGTGCAAAGAGGCCATGGCAGTGCAATGCATTGCCTATTGTTTCCTCTGTGACAATTGTACCTGCTGCCTCCAAGTGTTTCTGGAGCTTTTACCAAGTGGTCTTTGGCTATTGGGCTTCTCTTCTGACTATTCTTCTGAATATCTGGTCAGAAACCATTTGAGGAGTTTCTGTGCATGGTCGGTTGATGACGGAGTGATGTTACTTCCACTTGCGGATAAGTTCTGTATTCGATTCCATCAATATGTTTCTCAACAATAAGGTTGTGAAGGTCTTGGGAGAGCCCTTTGCTTTTACCCATCATGAGATGTTTCTTGTGTGACACCTAGGTAACAAAAATCCTTTTTAAAGACCATGAGTTTACTAACCCAGCTGACATTAATATGCACAGATAGGAGGTATAATTACTTTATAAGCACTTATGGATTTCAGTTCCTTGCCTTACCTTGCCTTGGAGAACTGCTTTTTCTTAGCATGTTCAATACTTTTTTCCTGTGTCATTCCACTTTATTACATTTTAATACTGTGAATTCTTTATATTTGCAGATTTTTTGAGTTAATACAGATGTCAGGGAAATCAGTACTTTGATGACTTGAGTCATTGCTGCGTCATGACACTGAGGAGACAAGCACGAATATGTATCTGATATATCAGATATCTAAATACTTTAAGCACATTTTGCATCATAAATGTTTTACTTAAATGTTTTTTAAGTAATTCATTACAGGCCTAGTATTTAACAAATCAGTATTTTTTTCACAATGAATGAATTAATAAATTTAATATATTTTTGATGACCTTTTGAGGAATAGCAAAGCAATTCTTTTTTGTTTTTAGTTGGAGCCAAAGTCCTGTATACATTTAATCATATCACAAATCAAGCTTTCTATGTGTTAATTTATATAACAATTCAATACTGATGTAAGAATTTTTTTTATAAATTTGTAATAAGTAATTACAGTGATGTAGAAATTCTGAAATCTATACAGCAATGATTATTAGCACACATTATTGAAAAACTCAAAGTGTGGGCTAGTTGGCTTGATAGGCTTTAATAACGTTCCATCAAGTCTTAAATGCAATCTCAGGAAAGTGCGCCAAGCTGTGAGAGAGTGTGTAGCTATCCTTGCTGCCTCAGATTTAATGAGAGGATTCAGCTTTTCTAGCCCATTAAGCCTGATTGAGAAAAAAAAAAAAAAAACCTGACAGCAATTAGAGGGTTGAGTGAGGAGCAGGCTACCACTGAAACAAGAATTCAACCTGTGATTCCATCTTCACTTGGCTTTAATGCGCCATAATCAACAACAATGTAGAGAATGACAGATGTATCCACATCTGCTAACAGAAAGACGAAAGAAGATGGGAGTTGGCCTTGCTTTTTTTAGTGAATGAAAGGCTGTGCAACCCACGACACAAAACTGTTAAAGCACAAGTTTGCAACCCAAATGTAGAGCTTCTGGCTTTAAGACTACTGTCAGATTGCATGTTGCATGAGTTTTCATATGCTATTGTTTTGGCATTATGCTGTATGCCCCACCCTGTGTTGATTTGGCAGCTGTAATGTATCAGAGTCATTCTGTGGTTAGCTAACTATCAATGCATTCAGTGTAATTTTTTGGGGAATTTCCATAATGTATCCTTCTCCTCCATACATTTTTCTTTATACTTGGAATATATCACCAGAAATGACAGGACACTGACTTGTTATATTCCAATTTTAAAGAGGCATACAAGTCTGCTGCTCTTAGACCACTGGGCAGATCAGTCCACTCTGCACCAGCATCTCATCCTATACAAACCCATATTTCTCCAGCTTGCTGTCACCAGCAGGACTGTGAGGAAATGGACAACGGAGGCTGAGGAGGCTCTTTTTGGTGGCCTGTAAGATGCAGACTGCATTATTCTTGTGCATCAGATGGGAAGGAAGGTGATTGACTTTGTATCAATTAGCCATTGTATTACAGACTACATGAACATTTGTGTGGAAAAAACAACTTCCACAAAGAGTATGTTGTTTTCACAATAACAAATTGAGCTCAGAGCTCAGAAAGCAACTTTGTAAAGGGAAAAATCAATACAGGGAGAAGCTAGAGACAAAGATTCAGCAAAAAAAATGAAGGAGTTGTGGAGTTGAATGATGTCCATCACTGGCAACAAGAAGGCTGAAAGCAGATGGTACAGGGAACCTGTACAGGGCTAATAAACCAAATATATCTGTTGCACATGCAGAAAATATTTTTAGCCATTGGGATATGCAGACAATAAGGATGTGGGAAAAGTAGGAACAATATTGTTTTCATTTATCTAAAATTGTGCAACCACTGAAACCAGGTGTACTTCAGTTAAACATTAAAAAAAGAACTGTCAATTGGGGAAAAATACCATCAAATCTGTATACAGTAGTAGTATACAGTAGCCATTGCAAATCATGAACATACTACATTACACTTAAACATAATACAATTATGCATTAATAAGTTTACTATTAATACAATACACAACAACTGACAGAGGATGCGGTAAAAGCCTGGAAAAGCATTACAAAAAAAGAAACCAACAAGTTGATGATGTCAATGAGTAATAGGCTTAAGAATATTATTGCAAGCAAGGGATATGCAACCAAATATTAAGTGTGATTTACTTTAATTTACTTCAAGAATGATCTGTTCCTATACTTTTGCTTGCATAAAGATTGGATGGTCTGAAACAACATAAATTATAGAAACTTTGTATGACACATTGTTGTAAATACACATAGACAATAGATGTAAATACCAGGAAATAAAAGTGGAAATCCTAACTCTCATCTCATATCTTCCTTTTGATCTCAAACCCAGATGTATTTGGTGTATAGCACAAATGTTTTATCCTGGTCATGATCATGGTGGATCCAGAGCCTATCCAGGAACAATGAATACAAGGTGGAAATATCCCCTAGATGGGACACCAGTTCATCACAACACACTCCTTCATACCTAGAGGCAATTTATAATAGCCATATACTGTATAGTAACCTACAAGTCTGTGTTTAAATGTGATGAATCCAGAGCACCAAGAGGAAAATCATGTGGAACATGCAGAGAACTCCACACAAACAGTAAACCAAGCTGTCACGTATCATGACGACAGATAGATGTGGCTGGACACAAATGCAGTTAGAACAGTTCTTTATTAAGAGTGGCAAGCAGTATTTCCAAAACTGTCATCCAAAAACAGTAATCCAAAACAGGCGAGGGTCAGGCGATCGTGCAAAGAGAACGAAACAGGGCAAGGCAGAAAGTGAAGTCGAGGTCACACGATAACTACGTCGATACACGAAAACAGGAAACAGGAAACATAAATTATAAATCTAACTGGTAGTGGAGAAACCAGTTTAAACACCACTAATGTGGACAAAACAAAACAGGAGACTTAACATGAAACACGTGACATGAACATGGACTATGGTTATCTTATCACAATGAAGCTAAAGTTATCTAAACACTGACTCATTCACAATCAATATTCCGCGCCGTGTGCTGCACGGCGCATGGTATATAAGCACACTGCATCAGCGTCGAAATCTCTAGCAGCTGAGAGCAATACAGACACGTGACAGCTTAGCCAATGACAGACATTGGGAGGAGACATGACAGAACATAAACAAAGTCCACGTGTTGAAGTGTCAAGAAAGTCAACTTGGGAAAGAGCAGGTGCATGTACGCATGCGCAATGCACTCTGCAACGAGGGGGAATCGTGACACAAGCTCAGTTTAAAACCCAGGATCCTGGAGCTGTGAGACAATGGTACCTGTTGTGCCATAATGAAACCCTTCAGATAAATTATAAAAATGCAGTCTTATATGATTAATATTCAGTTCAATAAACTACTCACATGGTCCATACTCTCATGGTCATACTAAGTTAACTGAGATGTGGGTCCTTTGCTGTTAAAATAACCTCCACTCTTCCGAGACGGCTATCTACTAGATTTTGGAACCTTTATGCCCAATCAGCCACATGCGCATTATTAAGTTCAGGCACTGATATCAGGTATGAAGACCTTGGGCATAGTCACTATTTCAGTTCATCCCAAAGGTGTTCAGTGCAGTTAAGATCAGGGCTGTGTGAAGGCCATTTGAATTCATCCACACCAACCTTGTCTTCATAGACCTTAGTTTGCTCACAAGGGCTTTGTCATGTTGGAACAAGTTTGGACTCCTTAGTTTCAGTGAAGTAAAACTGTAATGTTACAGCATACAAGACATCTTATACAATTGTGTGCATCCATATTATTTTTTTTTGGCAACAGTTTGGGGAAAGCCCAGATACTGTATGGATGTGACGGTCAGGTGTCCACAAACCTTTAGCATGTAGAGTATCAAAGGGCTCGGTACCACATTATCTATACACTCTGACTCAATCGTACACACCTGTACACAAACTCATTCATCAAATTCAACACATCAACCAATAAGCCTTCATCTTATGAAGCATCAGACATGTTCTTTTCTGCTCATTATTGTTTGCATCTGTGGTAAGAAGAAAAGTATCTCAGAATATGTTGAACCTTATGGTGGAATGGCTACAAGAGCAGAAGACCATCAGGTTCCACTCCTGTCAGCCAAGATCAGGAATCTGAGGCTACATTGGACACTGTCTCACTGATGAAAATTGGAAAAATTTCACCTGGTCATAAAAAATTCACAAAGACGTGTGACTAGATCTTTTGTTCAATGTACTAAATTACCCAGGGCACGTTTTGTGTGACTTACAACCAAGTTGTTACAACCAAGTGAGTTTTAACCTAAAATGAGGCTACTTTGGAACTAGTTATGAGAAAATGCTTGCCCTCCTCTAATATTGCCATCCTTATGACAAAATACAGTGCACAACATTGTATTGTATCATATCTAGTTCAATAGTGAGAGTGTTTTTGAAACCCTTCCAAACAGCTTGTAGTGATGTAGGTGGCTTTAGCTTGTAGTTTTGGAGACCTTCTGCCACCAAGACACAACTAACTTATGCAATTCTCCAGCTGTGATCCTTGAGATCCTTGAAAGCTTGTGAATTATAATTTTTTTTTTTTTTTTGATAAACCTGTGTTTTGTTTGCAATTGTTTGATATCCATGAGACAGAGTTTTGTTTTTTTTTTGGTGAATTTTCTTAACAAAAGCTTAAAAGGTTAAAAAATAAAGACAATTCTTTCACAGCCTTCTTTGCTCATATTTACCAAGGGTTCCAATATTAGTGGAGGGCACTGTACACCTGACCATCACACCCATATGTACTTTTGATCATCTAGTTTCATATTTACTCCCCCCTTCAATGTTTTAATAACCTCCACTCTTCAGGGAAGACATTTCACTAGATTTTGGACCATGACTTCATTCATGCATTCATTCATGCAGAGCATTAGTGAGGTCAGGTCCACATATGGGTTTGATGGTCAGGTGTCCACAACTTTTCGGCCATATACAGTGCCTTGCGAAAGTATTCGGCCCCCTTGAACTGTTCGATCTTTTGCCACATTTCAGGCCTCAAACAGAAAGATATAAAACTGTAATTCTTTGTGAAGAATCAACAACAGGTGCGACACAATCATGAAGTGGAACGAAATTAATTGGATATTTCAAAATTTTTCAACAAATAAAAAACTGAAAAATTGGGCGAGCAAAATTATTCAGCCCCTTTACTTTCAGAGCAGCAAACTCTCTCCGGAAGTTCAGTGAGGATCTCTGATAGATCCAATGTTGACCTAAATGTCTAATGTTGATAAATAGAATCCACCTGTGTGTAATCAAGTCTCCGTATAAATGCACCTGCTCTGTGATAGTCTCAGAGGTCCGTTTAATGCACAGAGAGCATCATGAAGAACAAGGAACACACCAGGCAGGTCCGAGATACTGTTGTGAAGAAGTTTAAAGTTGGATTTGGATACAGAAAGATTTCCCAAGCTTTAAACATCCCAAGGAGCACTGTGCAAGCGATAATATTGAAATGGAAGGAGTATCAGACCACTGAAAATCTACCAAGACCCGGCCGTCCCTCTAAACTTTCAGCTCATACAAGGAGAAGACTGATCAGAGATGCAGCCAAGAGGCCCATGATCATTCTGGATGACCTGCAGAGATCTGCAGCTGAGGTGGGAGACTCTGTCCATAGGGCAATAATCAGTCGTATACTGCACAAATCTGGCCTTTATGGAAGAGTGGCAAGAAGAAAGCCATTTCTTAAAGATATCCATAAAACGTGTCATTTAAAGTTTGCCACAAGCCACCTGGGAGACACACCAAACTTGTGGAAGAAGGTGCTCTGGTCAGATGAAACCAAAATTTAACTTTTTGGCAACAATGCAAAACATTATGTTTGGCGTAAAAGCAACACAGCTCATCACCCTGAACACACCATCCCCACTGTCAAACATGGTGGTGGCAGCATCATGGTTTGGGCCTGCTTGTCTTCAGCAGGGACAGGGAAGATGGTTAAAATTGATGGGAAGATGGATGGAGCCAACTACAGGACCATTCTGGAAGAAAAC
>JAFFST010053072.1:2292-13263 GCA_022414735.1 Noturus placidus
CATGGATTACTGGAACCATGTCCTGTGGCCTGATGAGACCAAGATAAACTTATTTGGTTCAGATGGTGTCAAGCGTGTGTGGCGGCAACCAGGTGAGGAGTACAAAGATAAGTGTGTCTTACCTACAGTCAAGCACGGTGGTGGGAGTGTCATGGTCTGGGGCTGCATGAGTGCTGCTGGCACTGGGGAGCTACAGTTCATTGAGGGAACGATGAATACCAACATGAACTGCGACATACTGAAGGTGAGCATGATAGCATGCAGTATTCCGATCAGATCAGTATTTTGGCATGCTCCCTATCAAATTTGATTGTTATTACAAAAGGTCTAGGAGGAGTTCGAAAAAGTAGGCTTTGAAAACACTTAAAATGGCAGACAGGAAATTTGCTCTATCAATTTTGACCACAAGTTGAGGGAGGAATCTGTCATTACCGTTTTGTGATAAGGAGATGCCCCTAGAGTGTGAACTGAGGCTAGAAACTGGGGACACCTCCAAATTCTCAGAGCATGTAGGTAACACCTCATGACACTGTTTACACTGAAACCCCCGACTTTTCAGCCACCACTGAAATGGTCTCATGTGCAATAGGTCCAAGGGTATGACGTTGGCTGCCGCTGCCATAAGCCCCAACAGTCTCTTGTAGAGACTGCGCAGATGCACAGGTCCATCACTATCTTGTTCAATATTGATAGGATTGACCCTATGCATGTTGGGGATAGAAACGCCCTCAACGTATTAGAATCCCATATAACCCCTAGAAAAGTTGTCCTCTGCACTGGAGAAATACTTTTTTTGAGGTTCAACCTGAGCCCCAAGCTCTTCAAGTGGGCAAGAACAACATCTTGATGTTGAATCACCAGTTTAAATTAACCAGTCATCCATGTAGTTTAGTAAATGGATACCCTGGAGTCACAAGGGACCAGAATGGCATCCATGCCTTTGTGAATGTGCGAGGAGATAACGCAACCCCAAGGGGAGGAACCTAATAAGCATTGCATCCAAAAGCAAACCTCAGGAATTTCCTGTGACGGGCGATATTTCTATGTAAACTCTATCTGTGGAATGATCAGTTTGAGCATCAGCATCTTGAGCCTGTATGTCCGAAGAGTGTGGTTCAGATGAAGCAAATCTAAAATTGGCCTCATACTCCCATCTCTTTTGTGGACCATGAAATAATGGCTATAAAAACCTCCATCCCTCAGGGAACAGGGTACATGTTCTATGGCCCCTTTCCCCAAGAGGGATCTTACTTCCTTCACCAATGTCAGGCTCTGCTCTGTGCTGGCTACAGTGGTGATCAGGGGTCGAGCTCTGAATTGGACCCGGAATCCCTTTTCTACACTAGACAGAAGATTTTTGTTGCCTTATGACAGCTCACTGACCAGTTGCTGTTCCTTGGCTAGGCGATGACCTACAATACTACTGGGGGCTAACTGCCCTAACAACCTCACGTCCCCAGATATGTCCCTCTGTGGCCTCTCAGGGCCACTCTTTCTATTTCTACTTGGCCTTTATGGTCATTCTCAGATCACGCCTATTAGCAGGCTGCAACTGTGGCCACCTAGTCCCCCTGGCTCTCCACTGTGCCACCACACATGCCTTTTGTGCCTCCCTTGCGCTATCACTGAAAACATAAAAATAAGTTACAATAAACTGCTTGCATAAGTCTGTACATCCTTTCATAATTGGGGATGTGACTGTGTTCAAAATGAACCAATGCTCAAAAGTAATTATCATGCAGTTGTCATCAATGACATTATTTTTATTAAATGGTAAATTGCATGCTTATATTTAGCCTTTATCCAAAGCGCTTTACACTGTGTCTCATTCACCCATTCACACTCACAGACCAATTGTAGCATAGCTGCCATGCAAGGTGCTAACTTGCCATTGGGAGCAACTTGTGGTTCAGTGTCTTGTCCAAGGACACTTCGGCAGGTGGAGTCATGTGGGCCGGGAATCAAACCGTCAACGCTACAATTAGTGGACAACCCACTCTACCAGAGGAGCCACATCCACCCCAAATAAAGATCAGTTTTTTTTTTCTGTAGGATTTTCTTCACATCTTCTTGGTTTCATCTGACTGCTGAAGCCATGGTCCGCAAAGAGTTTACAAAACCTGTGTAGGGTCTCACTATCAAATGGAGAAAATAGAGCACCACAGTTAGATCACTGAGAACAAGATGTCCCTCCAAAATTTATAAAAGGAGAAGACAAAATATTACCAGTGAGGCTGCCCAGACACCAACATCAACATTAAAGGTGCTGCAGTAATATCGGACAAGTACTGATTACTCTCTGCATGTGACAACAATCTCTCGTATTCTTCACATGTCTGGCCTATGGGGTAGGGTGGATAGACAAAAGCACATTCTCACAAAACACTTGCAAGCCCAACTAAAACACCACAAACCAGGTGGAAAAATGTGTTATGCTTTGATAAAATCCATTCAAAAAGGATTAATAATTCCATAATTATTAGGTATTGTTGGTGCCAAAAAAAAGCACATCATTAAAAGAATGCCATACCCATGGAGAAACATGCTTTAGGGCTTTTATCAAGGTGGGGGGAATCATGAATACCTACAAATACTAGTTTATTTTAGTGCAAGACCTTCTGGTGTCTGCTAGTAAGCTGAAGTTGAAAGTTACAAGTTATGCTATAGGAATTATAACATATTACACTGAGCAAATTAATAATAAAAATGTGATTTAAATTACAGCAGCACTCTTGCCAGAGCCAACAAAGCTATTTTTTTTAAATAGAAGACATAGTGTATGTGTTTGTGTCATGTTTAGCACTGAGTTATCACTGTGTACTTATAAATAATTTTGATCGTCCATGTCCCAATGATGCCTCAAGCCAAGTGTAAATAAATGTAAAGTAAATCATTCAATGGACAGCACTGTTTAAATTTGATTAAATGTTCTTCTTGATCAATATAGAATTTGTTGCTCTTTTTAGCACAAATAATGTAAAAATATTTGGGAATAAAACAAATGTGGAAACAATGTAATGGAGAAAAGTGCACCTGAAAATATACCCAAACAAAATGTATGTCCTTGTTGGACTCCTTAGTTGTTTTTACATCCTCCTGTTAGTCACATCATGGATATATAACATATTTACTACTCAGAAAAACTAATATGGCAGAATTCTGTGCTAAATGATCACCCTGGACAATGGTGAGGTAGAAAAGAGAAAGATAAGGCCATGTTATAATGCTGGCTGATTTAGGAGCTTATTTCCAAGATGCAGTAACCTTCTGACCTCATCATTGGTCATGTTCATAATCTGATAAAAATGATTGTATAAATTGATTAAATGTTCAGAAACAAATAAGGAAGCTACTTTGCTTGTTAGTATGTCCTATTGTGATAGCATTGTGATAATAAGCCATGTAGAATTAGACAAACTGTGCTTGTTAAACAAGTTTTGCTAACGATGGATAATCCACAGCCTTGTCATAACAGAAGTAAATTGGGAAAGTTGGCTCAGGCTGTCACAAATTCCTCAGTGTTGTAAGTGCTTAAATAAATGTGTCTCCACCATCTTCCTACTCCCATTGGTATGTTTCCTAATGTGTGCACCTTTTTTTCAGTTCAGTCCTTGATTATATTGTTTTTAAAGTATATACTCTCTTGTTCCTTTGACTACTGAAGTCTTGTGGAGTTCTTGTATGTTACTGAACCTTGTTTTCTGGTTTCTTGACTTGTCCCTACCTACTTTGACATTACCTTCTTGTCTTCCAATCTGTACTTGGAACAATGACAATGATTATTCATTTGGTTTTAATAAACAATTTTTTGAGAATTTATATGTTTCTAGCTTGCCTCATTAGCTCATGTTACATGTGCCAAGGCTTGACCATGGACCAGGTGATGTGGGATTGACCTGTTTAATCAAGGCATGTTAATCTAAAATGTTGATTTAAAAGCTGCACAGTTTCAAACTCTCACTCTTGCTATGCACATATTAAGTATTCTCTTTATACTCCTCTGGTGTTATTTTTTTTTGTTTGTTTATTTTGCAGAGATATTAAAATAAAATAAAACAACTCCAAATCTCAAAACTCACAGGTGAACTTTTTTCTTCAAGGTTCTATCTGCTAGCCATCATGATCCACAATGAATTATGCAATACAGACATCCATGATCATATAATATAGATAACCATGATTGTCCACAAATCAAAATGTATGTTCTATTTACACAATAACAGAAGGGAACATAAACTGATCTTTCCTGATCTTTCAAGGTCAGCCAGTTTCTGGAAGTGTCTAAGATATGCAGGACTTTGGGATGCTCAAGCAGCACAGATAACCCATCACAGGAACCATAAACCAACGAATCTTCACTCGCAGACTTTGAGGAGCCAGTTATTACTGGCTGTTTGCGTCTGTCTAATCCCAGCTACCTAGTGAGTCGTGTTTTTAACTAATAATTCTGACTGATCCCACCTCGATTTTAGTCTCCTCCGTTGCAAGACACAGCAGAACTTCAGACCTTGAGTGTAGATAGCAATTGTGAGTCAAAAAACCCTTGTCCACGATCTCTGGACTCAAATACAGCTATGGCTGGACCTTTGGTGTGATTCGTGCTGAAAACTGTCCACATAGCATCATAAGCCTTCGTCCATGATCCCTGGAGAAGCAAATATGATCCTACAGCTAGATACTGAGCATGATCTCTGCTGAACTGGGCCACACTGACTCTTTCCTCAGGATCTGTGATCCTCCAACTGAATACGCTGAAGTCGCCCATGGCTCAGAGCCAACATAGAGATATCATCAGAGCATAACTATAAAGTCTCTCTATGTACCTTCTTATATGTTGCCATTGTTGTTTTGCTGAAATTAGCACGTTAAGTAGATCAACTCTTTAGCCCATTTCACAGCACTATGTATTCACTCACTGTTTGTCTGCTATTAAGCTTAATTCCACTCATTATCCAATTCTCTTTCAATTAGTTCCACTAGATTTGTATATACGTTCAGTTGTTTCATATATTTTTTTACGATATTGATGCATACCTTTCTTATTATTATCAATCTTTGCATGTTCAACTTGTGGATATCCCCATTTCATGTAAACTGTGGCAGCAGGGGCATGATTTGAGGGCGTAGTCTTGTGTGAGATTAAAAATGCACTTTTATATTCTGTAACTCGCTGTAAGGATTTTTTTCTGCGCAGAGAGAGCCAGTGGTCCTGACTGGAGCAACTATATGTGTGAACATGTGAAAATGGTTTCATTTCGGTTAAAATATTTACATTGAGAGGTGGTTTCCATGATGAACAGTGTGGTAAAAAGAAAAAAAAAAAAGAGATCCACACTCGCTCACATCAGCCTCCAGAGTTCTTATTCTCCTCACAACAGTCAGGGTGTTACTTGAACACTATCTGAAACTCTTGACATGCATGAATCTGCATGAAGCTATGCATTTCATTGATGCCATATGATTGGCTGAGTGGATTATTGCGTGAATGAGAAGGTGTATTTATTTATTTTTTTTGTTATGTGTCGCACCATTGTCCTAGAGAAAGGACATTTTGTTCCAATGGATACAAGCTATATAGAGGAATAACAATATAAAACCTACTTGACTTTAATGTGTTTGTTTCATTTCCAAGGATATGGGTATGCAAACATTTTTGCAGTGAACAGGACATGGGATGCTACAAAAGTAAAGGAGTGACAAGCTAAGCATGTACACATCAAACTAGCGCTGCGACAACTACCTTTTATTCCCAACATGACCTCAGTCCCCATCAGACGGCGGCATAATTGTCACATGACTGAGGAAGGAAGTGTGCATCCTCTAAGACAGTGGAGCATTTTATATTAAACACCACAGAGAAGATCAAACTTTATAAAGCAGTGTTTGTGTAGCATGGAAGCACGACAGTGATGCTGTCATGAGTTGCTTAAAAGATTTAAGTTTATTGTCATTACATGCTGTATCAGTGTAAATTCTGTCATTTATTATAACAGATTTATTTATTTTAATGGAAGTGATGTTGTTAGTAGCGAGGTCGCGTTGATCCTCACACATGGTGTAGATGTGGTGATGCACAGTGTGAGCCCAAGTAAGATCTGTAATGTCTAATTAAAACACTATGATCAAAAGGAAAATAATATGTCTAAAGGCAGTGAGTAACAGAAATTACAAGGTGCAGTGAAGGGTAGTTTATATTATTAATTTAAAATTTAGGACTATTACTTTTTATGGATGCACAAAAAGCACTGAATTAAACTGCAGTTCTAAATGAATAATAAATATTCTGAAAGTTTGCCGCCTATCATCAATTATGAAAAAAAAATTGTTAGTTGCAGCCCTACATAAAACCAATTCAGATTAAAGATGACAACTTTGATGATCTGAGGTACAACTGGTTTTTAATTCCCAGAACCAGTTGAGAAAAGAGAGAGAGAGAGAGAGAGAGAGAGAGAGAGAGAGTGTGTATACTTACAACAGGGGTAGTTTAACAGGACTATGTCATCCAGGCCAATGTAGCCTCTCTCCTCAGCAGAGATGGTAGCTTCAAATATGATCTGCATATAGTAAAGCAAGAAGTAAATAAGTATACTTAGGAGCAGGCAGGCAACTGTTCATGTGCCATGTGCTTGAAGTGAATAGTTGCCATAATGAATTAACCATACATACAGATTTTATAGAATGATCTTTCCTTCTTTAGTTTTGCAGTGGCACTACAAGTAATTGACAGGTACTGTATCGCACCAAAACTAATATACAAATATGGCACAAATTACAATAAACACTGATATATTGTGTCTGGGCCACCTTATTGTTCTTACAGACAGTCTGATCATGTCCTAAATTGACATTCTGTCAGATGAAGAACAGTTGCTCTTCAGGTTCTCATTACATAATGCATGAATGCACTGGTGTCACAGTCATTTAATGTGCACTTTCATCACATTGTCCAACCTTATTTACTGACATCTTTCCCAAAGATCGAACTGTTTCCTATTACATTGGTGTCAACAGCACTAACAAGAAAAAAAAAAACATCAGGCAAAGAGGGAAAAAAATCATAATTTTACCACAAAGACTCTTGTATATGTCAGTGGATGAACGGTTCCATGGTAACAGCATCAATGATAAAACATAACTGATATTTAAATTACTGAAATGTGTGGAGTTATGAACAACCACCCAAGCATATCAGCTTATTCTATGTATATTACAGTATGTATAATGTACATATTATTTGGCACATAATAAATGTGTACAATTGTATGTGTTGTAGATCTCAGCATCAGTAGACAGCATATTGTTTTCGATAACCCTTGCATTCTGATCTCTTCTGCTCTTTGCAAATATATAACCAGAGCTGATTTTAAGCCCCATCTTCTGACCTCTACTTCTTGTTTCACATGTGAACTCACACCTACAAGGAGTCCACTTGTTTTTAATCCTGAAATTAAAAACGAATGCTATAAAACTTACACCATTTCTCCTTTAATCCATTTCAAAATACTCTCCTTGTAACGTGATGCACTTGTCCCAGCAATTTTTCCCATTCCTGGAATTTTTTTTTCCTGGTGCGTTCCTGTAGACGCCTAAGCACTTCAATGTAAAATCGTTTAGGGGAGCTTAGGTGCACACTGCGAGTGCGGACACCACATTCAAATTCTTGCGTCCCTGATAATATATAAATACTCACTGACCAATTAATTAGAAACTATTTATTATTTAGCATTTTAGAAATTGATCTCCTTGGATTTTAGAGTTTACACGGAAAGAAACAAAAACCAAAGAAAGAAACAAAAAAACATCCAGTAAGTGGGTGGATACACTTTTTTATGAGAGCGCTCAAAGAAGAATGGCACGAATGGTTCGAGCTGAGAAGAAGGCTTCGGGAACTCAAATAACCATTATATACAACCATGGCTTGAGTTGAGTGTTTTTTCCAATCATCAACTCTCCAGGTTTGGTGAACTTTTGCCTGCTGTAGTTTCAGATTCTTGTTCTTGGCTGACCAGCGTGAATCTTACTGTGGTTTGCTCCTGCTGTAGCACATCCAAGTCAAGATTTGGTGTGTTGTGCATTCTGAGGTGCTTTTCTGCTCACCACGGTTGCAGCCACTGATTGTATGAATGAGCATGGGTACATGTGTTCCTATTAATGTGGCCAGTAATCATATTTGGGATCTACTACAAATTCAAATGGCTTCCATACTAGCCACCATTTTGTTGTGTACAGTCAGTATATGATTTACATGCAATTCCATGGAAAACAGCTGCAAGGTGGCTAGAATGCAGCCACAAGAATTGTGTATTTCTTTTGGTTATAAATAATTCAGAGTGACTTCAAGCACTTTTATACTTCCTGACCAACCAGGCTGCAAGTTGGAGGTCGAGCATGGAGAACAGAGGGCCAGTGAAATAAAATTGTTGGTTTTACTTGATTGTCTTGTAAGTCAGGCAATATAAGGCATTTTTATGACATGTCAATGTATATTTCATTAATAACACTGCAATATAACTAAAAATAACAATTTGTCTATTGTTGGAGAATTCACCAGTATGAGATGTCATGTGACATACCACTTTAACTCTGGCTGAATATAGACAAGTTGCACAAGAAGCTCCTTGTCTATTGATTCTCTGCCTCCAAAACTACAATGAAAGCAAACAACCTCCTCACTGCCAGCATTAAACCAATCTTTATTTAATCTTTATTACTGATACTAACAAAGCTAATCTAGATATAAGCCTATGCTAGTTAACTATCTAGGACTGGTAAGAGTGTTATTGTTACAGTGTGCATGTCATGTGAGATGCTTTTTTGTATCATGCAAGCACAAAAGCTGCTCCAGCTTGCACTATTTAGTGCAATGAGCCACATTCTATAAAGTGTAAAAGCAACCGTACAGACCAAACTATATGACATTTAGATACTTCACACATCAGCAAAACACTATATGTATCTTATGGCAAAAGCATTGTGTTGTCGGAGGAAAGGTAGTATGTGTTCCTTACTTGCTTGCATTCAGACAACAAAAAAAGGAATGACAGACATAGCAGTAAGTAATGTTAGCAGATCTGTGCACTAATGGTAGCATGGTGCTTCAGTGTTCCCAATACATCAGAGGTTAAGCGTCCATGTGGGATCAATACAGCCTAGGGCTCAGAAAGATGGGAATGAGCCAGGAAGCCATTCTCAACTAATTTATTTTTACTTCTCATTCTTATGAGCGGCTGGTAGAGACGTCCAGCTGATTAACTCCACCATTCATCAGCCGCAGACCAAGAACTGCATTGACTGATTCGTTGTTCTCTCTGACCTGGATTTATTCAAAAGGTACCCATTTACTTCAGGAGAAGAATGTGAGAAAGAGAGAATGAGAGTTGAGCAGATAGAACATGTTATCTAAATGATGTCCTAATGATTACTAATATTTCAGTCACTCATAAGCGATAATGGTTGAATTATTAAGGACAATCAGTACAAAATGACAAGGTAAAAACTGAGATATTGAAGAAACTGAAGAATAACTGTATAATAAGGTATTTGGAAGTGCAGGAGGAGTCTGGAAAGAAAAACAAGATTTGTTATTTATGATGTCAAGGACAAAGAAAACCAACAAGAAAAAGTATGCTTGTCAGAGAAACCAGATCAAGAAATATATTGGAAAGAGAAAAAGACAGAAATCTCTGCCCAGTGAGTGAGAGATGGATAGCAGGTAAAAAAAAGGGTGTTTTTAAGTTGCTGCACTGATATTGGCAGTCACTGCATGTTTGACAGCATCTTTAATATTTCATAAGCAGATACGCCTCATCTCCAACCCCTAAAGTATCAACAGGGCATAATAGATTAAGTACACTGAGGTTTTTTAGACAGTATGCTGCCTGCACCTCAAGATGGTACCTCACTAAATATATGTTTGATTCTACATTTTGTCTTTTTTTTTCATGTAGACTGTGGTATTAAGATTGAGACGGCTGGTAGAGAGGTAGCACTACAGTGTTGCTAACATTGTAGTGTCACTGAGATCAGTAGAGTGATGTTATTTTTATGAACCATATTTAAAACTTCTATTATTTGTGTTAAACAACAGAATATATATTGTATTACTAGAAGGGCTAAGAAATTTGAGACTGACATCCCTGCACTATATTATCATTCACATAACTTCTGGCTTTTACAGTACAATTGTAGCTTTGTACTAAACTTTAATTGCATATTAGCTCGATTAGCCTTGTAGCTCCAGTGCAAAATTAAAAAAGCAAACATCAAACATCATGGCTGAAAATTATGTACATTTGTTTATTTTCCTTTCCCCACAACTCTACCTTTAAACTGCATTCACACTACCTTTAAACTGCAATCATTTGAATTTGAATTTGAAAATGTGTATTTCATGTTAAACTTCCTCTAGTTCAGCCCACACAAGAAGACTAACTCACTCTAGCAAGATGAGCATGCAATACATGGCAAATTTACTTCTTAATAATATTTAATGTCTACTGTTTAATATTGCTGCAACTCTGGAAGGGATAACTGTGCATTTATCTCATATACAGTGCCTTGCGAAAGTATTCGGCCCCCTTGAACTGTTTGACCTTTTGCCATGTTTCAGGCCTCAAACATAAAGATATAAAACTGTAATATTTGTGAAGAATCAACAACAGGTGGGACACAATCATGAAGTGGAACCAAATTTATTGGATATTTCAAACTTTTTCAACAAATAAAAAACTGAAAAATTGGGCGTGCAAAATTATTCAGCCCCTTTACTTTCAGTGCAGCAAACTCTCTCCGGAAGTTCAGTGAGGATCTCTGAATGATCCAATGTTGACCTAAATGTCTAATGATGATAAATAGAATCCACCTGTGTGGATATCAAGTCTCCGTATAAATGCACCTGCACTGTGATAGTCTCAGAGGTCCATTTAAAGCACAGAGAGCATCATGAAGAACAAGGAACACACCAGGCAGGTC
>JAFFST010053072.1:21245-32514 GCA_022414735.1 Noturus placidus
ACAGCTCACACACCAATGGTAGCAGAGCTTCCATGCAAGGTGCTAGCTAGCCATTGGGGGCAACTTAGGGATCAGTGTCTTGCCCAAGGACACTTCGGCATGGGATCACCCGGGCCGGGATTCGAACCGCCAACCCCACGATTAGTGGATTAGTGGACAACCCTCTCTACCGACTGAGCCACAGCCGCCCGCACTGTAGTAGTTGGTGAGTTTACATTAAGATTGGGAGAGAAGAAGAACAGTAAGTAAGGTCATCTGGAAACAAGACATGGTTTCAAACTTAAATTATGTGCCTTTGCTTACTGTAGCTCTGCAAGCCCCTCAAGCAGCTTGATTCAACATTGATATTAAATGTAATTCCAGATTTTAACATAAACTACACAATAATTTGAAGTACTGCCTGTGTAAAATCTTAAAAAACAAAGTGATCAGATTACAGGTACATTTTGTAAAAATGGGAATACTGTCCGGATAAAAAATCTTTAAGATTTAAAACCAAAGAAATTAATCTTTTAACATGACACAATATAGACAGCTGCATGATTATAGTTCTAGTTCTCTCTTGCCAGTCGTGGCTCACATGAGCAGCATACTGTTGTATGCGCAAATAAATTTGGTAGAATTTAACACGAATTGTTCTCTGAAATGCTTTTGTTAGGGTGACAATACATCCTCTTTTACCCGGACATGTCCTCTGTTTCAGACATTAAAAAAGGGTCTAAATTTGAGAAAATATCTGGGGTTCAGCTTTAGTTTCATTATGATGTGCTTATGGTCTAAGACTGTATGTGTGTGCATATTTGCATTGCTTTAACCCCTCTCTGTTATTCTTGCTTTCAGCAACTATTGGCCAAATTCCTGCCTTTCAACCATATACGTATATATATATATATATATATATATATATATATATATATATATATTCGATGCTAATAGAGCATGTTTCTGTTTAAAGTCTGCATTCACATTATCAGTGTTTTGGAAAACCAGAACCATGGTCACATTAACATTTGTGATGTATGTTACCCGCATCAGGGACAGTGGTCTTTTATTTATGTATGTATTTATTTATTTATTTATTTAATACAATCCAAACATTGAAAATATTTAAGCTTAAAATAAGCTCTAAATAAAAAGTATTTTAGTATTTTATCAAATTGCTTTTTTCTTGACTTTATTTACATAATTTGTCTTGATATTATCAGAAAAGTAATCAGATTACATTACCTTCATATTGTGATAATTAGATACTTAATTATTATTTATGACATTTTATTTATTTATATATTTTTTTACAAGTAATTTGTAACTGTAACGGAATACATTTTTAAAGTAGCCTCCAAACCCTGCTCATAATCTTAAAAGTACACAATTTCATAACTTTCTGAATTATTGAACTTTGCCAACTTTGCTTGTTGTTATTTTATCTGACTAGCCCCATAGGAGTTGTATGATGGACTTGATCAGTGCTGAAACTGATTGGGACTGGAGCAGGATTGGCAAGCATTTACAAAGCCTTACTCTAGCTGCATACCAATGTTAACAGTGATGTATTAAGCATGCATCACATGCTATGGAAATGCTGCCAGATATTCATTTGCTTTCACTGACACTTCATTGCCACAGCAGGAAGTGACGTACGCCACAGACATCAATCTATAGCACCCTAGGAAAAAAGTAAGTTACTTTGCTACAGTGCTGTGGCAGGAAAAGGAACATAAAGAAGACTTTACTGATCAGCCCCATGGACAGGAAATTCTGTTGGAATGCAGAAATCAGGAGTTAGCAGAAGGCACAGGCCAAATGCAAGACTTGTTAATGGCAATGCAACAGGGCAATGGAGGGCAAATCTTGGAGGAGATTAGTATAGCCACCTTGCTTACAAATATAGACCTTGATGTACATTCACATAGTTGGGTCTCATTCTCTATGCTTGAGGCCCACCTTGGGGGAGAGTGTTGCTAGCCCAACAAGTGATTAACATAAATATTTCTCAATGCACCATGTCCATTAAATAATAACAACAATAATAATAATACATTTTATTTGTTGGAACCTTTTATAACGCTTTAGGACACCTTACAGAAAGACAACATACAATAAGATAAGAATAGTTAAAATAGATAGACTAAATAAAAATAGATGAAGCAATAATATAGAGTTCATTATGACGAATAAGCTTATTTGAATAGATGTGTTTTAATCTGAGATTTGAACTGTGAAATAGAGTCCAGCTGACAAATATGCAGTGGGAGTGAGTCCCAGAGCTTGGGTGCAGAGGAACAGAAATCTCTGGCACCCATAGTGCTGAGTTAAAAGCTGGAACAGTGAATAAAGAAGGTGAGGAGGATTGTAGAGAATGGGCAGGGGTATAAGGATGAAGTAGATCTGAGAGGTAGGAGGGAACCAGATTAGAAATGGCTTTGAAAGTGAGAAGTAGCATTTTATAGATAACTTATTTTTGGACAGGAAGCCAGTGGAGCTCAATAAGGGAGGTTGTGATATGGTCAGTGGTCCTTGTGTGATTAATGATTCTTGCAGCCGAGTTTTGAATCATTTGGAGCCGGTGGAGAAGTTTATCAGATATGCCAAAAAGGGTGGCATTACAGTAGTCAATACAGGATGTTAATAGAGCATGAAAAAGTACTTGAGTGCTGTGATATGAGAGGGAAAGGCGGACTCTAACAATATTGCGAAGGTGGAAGAAGGCAGTATATGAGATCCATATGAGTTATGAGAGCCATAGCAAAGTGATGGGGAAAACAGTTTATATGTAAATGTAAATGGATTTGGCTAGTTCAAATGACATTATTTGGCTGGTTCAAATAACAAGCTGGAGCCTGGTAAAAACACTCTGCCATTAGTATAGTACCTGGACAGGTCTTTGATACAAAAACAGATTTTTGCCAAAGCAGGGCATGACCAATGTTCCTCAGCAGGTATGACCAAACCTCCAAAGCATGTCCATATAATGAAAGCTGTATGGCTAGTTCTGCAAGATTTTCAGGAAACTCTAAGGGAGTTATAGGTACTGACAAACATGGTAATGTTTAACATCAAACAACAAGGGAGCACAACATTATAAGGGAGGTTGAGGTGATTGAACAAGCTCTGGAAGTGAGACATTGTTCATCGTCTGTTTCTAAGAGCTACCTAGCTGCCTGATCAATGCAACCACAGAGCAGATGCACTGTCTCGCAATAAACCTCTGCCCAGAGATTGGAACAGGTCATTTGATTCAGTAAATTTTCAACACCTATAGAAATGTTGAAGATGATCTGTGTGCAAACAGACAGACAACTCATTATCCAATGTGGTTCATGTACAGGCCAATGACAGAGGCTTTAGGCCAGGATGCGCTGGTGTATGATTGGCCAGATCCGCACACTTAGTGGGATATGTAGCTATCAATCTGTATTTGACTTCTTATTTTGATTTCAGAATAATATAACATAATAAAACAGTCCAAATACTCCCACATTTCCACAGAGTCAATATGAAACAAAACCAGGTGGTCAGATCTCCTTAAGGAGCTCTTCATGAGTTTTGCAAATTGTGGTATTGAGTTTAATATTACTTAAAATGGCATTCAACCAAATCTCATTTTCTAACCCTAAGTCCCTTATGTTTTTTTTTTGTTTGTTTGTTTTTTTTGTTTTTTTTAAGTAGTTGCATACATAAAATGCAGCATTTAACTTGTTTTTAATTCTATACTTTGTCATTAGTTTTATGTACACATACAAATGGATTGCATTCTGTTCTCTTTAACTCCCTGAAAGTAAAAATAATTAATTATACAGTTGAATTAAAATGTAATTTAATATTGGTCCTAACTTTGTGGCTGTTTTAAATGATAAATTATGGATGTGGTTTACAGGTCCTGGAGACCAGGTGAAACAGCCCTTAAGAGACTAACAGTTGACAGGCGGTAGGCAATTAAGGTCACAGTTACAATAACGTAGGACACTAAAGAGACCTTTCTATTGACTCTGAAAAACACCAGAAGAAACATGCCTAGGGTGCCTGCTGACCTGTGTGAACATACAGTATCATAGGCCTGATGCAGGGAGGCATGAGGACTGCGGATGTGGCCAGAGCAATAAACTGCAATGTCTGTAATGTAAGACGCCTAAGACAGTGCTACAGGGAGACAAGAAGGACAGCTGATCCTCCATGCTCTGGAAAATTACATAATCGAGAACTTGTAAATGCCTTAGTGGAAGAGTGGGGTAACATCTCATAGCAAGAACTGACAAATCTGGTGCAGTCCATGAGGATGAGATGCACTGTAGTACTTAAAGCAGCTGAAGGCCACCAGATACTGACTGCTATTGTTGATATTGACCACCCCTTTGTTCAGATACCATTTCTTTTCGGCAAATGGAGAATGTCCATCCTTCAGTCTGTAAGTTGAAAATCAATCGCAATAAAAGCAGTTGACTGTGAGAGGATATTTCTTTTTTTTTTTTTTGCAGAGTACATTATTATATTGCATGGTTGTAGAGGTTTGGAGTGGGCTACATTTTAAATGAAACCAATCAAATGATTTTTGTGGAAAAGAAATGCATGGATGGTACACTAAATGACACTTGGGTTAGAGGTGATGTAAATTTAGAGGTAGCCAATTTAACAGTGTATGCTGGAGTTTAGTGGTCCATATACAACATCACAATAAAGACAGGTGTCATCACCTTGTGCTATCCTTATCCTAAATAGAGAACAATATCAGTCCTTTGAGTGATTCTCATCCTCAATGTAGAACAGTATCAGAATTTTATGCAACCTTTATCCTCTGTAAAGAACAGTATGAGAGCTTGAGTGATTACTGTACTCACTAGGTATCAGTAAAGTCCTCAATAAAGAATATGTACTATTAATGAGTGCTGTTTCTTCCTGTCTCATGAGCTCCATTATAAGGACCCTACCTTATTTTGAATTTGATATACAGCCTCCACTTCAGCTCAAACCAAGCAACCACAAAATTAAGGGGGAAGCACAGAAGATTGTTTACTGCTGCACTGCCACTTTTGTCAGCTTTTATGCTTAGAAAACCAGATTACACACTAAAGGAAGTGAATTAAAATGACTGACTCAACATTTTAGGGAGTTACAAGTCTTGCTTCTTTCACACGGGTCCCCAACACAAGTGGAGTCAATTGTGTGGCACATGAATAATAATACTAAATAATAGTGAGATATTAATCACCAGCTAATGAGGTAAATCCAGCCTCAATTCAGCTCTCTCCCCCAGCTGCTTCACCAAGTGCTGTCAATTGTAAGTGAGGGGTCGTCCATATATTATGTTATCAAATTTTCAGCCATTTTTAACCCCCTCCCACCCATGTCATCTAACGTCATCAGGCCATTTACCCCGCCCCCCCACCATGATCATGTCATCGTTTTAGATGTATACTTTTACTTTTTTACTTTTAGGGGGTCTGGGGCTGCCATGTGTGGTCGGGAATTATCTCCTAATATTTTGTACTTTGTTACAATACCATAGAAATACTGACGTCAAACGCACATCCTGTGGTGTATAATACGCCACAGGATGTGCGTGTGAAGTTAGTATTTCTGTTTGTTTGTTTGTTTGTTATTTTGGTAATTTGCAAATATTTCAGTAAGTAAATAAGTAAATGATGAATGTGACAGTGGTGACACTAAACACGGGGAAGATGCAAATACTTTGATGACATAATCACGTCCGTGAACCCCCCCACCCCGTCGTCATCAGACGTCACCGTACCCTTCACCCCCCTCTCCTTGATGATGTAATATATGGACGACCCCTGAGTAGAAAGTGTATTTATTCCAAGCACTACTACACAAGCAATCAATTATATTATAATTAGTTTTCCAAAAGCACCAAGGAGGAATTATGTATGTACGTATTATATGAGCTCTCTCACCTGGTACTCACTGGGCCAGAAAGTGCTGACTGCCAGTTCTACCTGGTGCCACTGGTAGCCTTGCGATCCAGAAATGTTCCAAACTGAGTTTCCATGTGGTCCGCCGTTCACCTGCACATATACACTGAGCCTGCCTGGACTGTGGCCATCACGGCTATACAAGAAGTAGCTGAACTGCACACAGTGGGTGTCATTTTCACTTAGAGTGTGCAGCAACAGTTGAGCTTGCTGGCCTGCACTGTGCTGAGATGAATTCACCAACATATAGGAACCTGCACAGAAAAATAGAAACAGAATGACTGTTTTTATTGAATAACCCCCTTGCTCTTAACCCTTTTTCCATATAAAAAGAAATCATAAATAAATAGTTTAAGTATTTGCCTGGCTGTTCTTCTATTACACTCAAAGACATCTCATTATAACAGGCACCAAAAACACCTTTCTCTACTGACACCTTATTGAAGTCTTGCAGTCTGTGGTTCATTTCCATATACATACATACATAATTATCAGATATTCATTCATCTTCAGTAACTGCTTTATCATTGTCAAGGTCATAGTGGATCCGGAACTATCCCACAAACACTGGGCTTGAGATGGAAATACACTGTGGATGTGATGCCAGTCCATTGCAGGAAATTATGTGCACACACATTATTGTCCTTTATTTAACCAGGAAAAAAATTCTGAGATTAAAAATCTGTTTTCCAGAAGTGACCTGGCCAAGATGAAAAGCCATGGAAGTTCACACAATTACAGTTACAAAACATCACAATATGAATACACAATTAAAAACATTTGCACTTTGATTCTTCATTTAACAGCTCACAAATCAAAAAAATTAAAGTGTTCATGGACACCTATGTCTGCATATTCACATCAATTTATAAAGTTTTTCCTAATCCAGTTTGCACAAATGGAAGTTCTAGGGTATACAAGTATACAAGTTCTGTGAATGCAAAGAACATATCCCAGCAATTTTCTGAGTAAAGGAGCAAAGATATGAAGGTAACAGACCTAAAATGAAACAGACACCAATGCTTAAGTCTGCATATTGATAGACCAACATTACTCCAACTCTATTATACAGCTCACAACAATGAGTTCTGAAATTACAATTTGGAATAAACCTGAGTGCACCATGATAAAGAGTGTCTAAGGAACACAGAAGTTTGGTAGGCGCCAATTTATACAATACAGCTCCATAATCAAGAGCTGGCATGAAGGTAGCAGAAACTAATCTATTGTTTGACTCAATTGAAAAACAGCCTTTGTTTCTAAAACAAAAACCCAGATTTTGCTTGAGATAAGTTCTTAGTTAATTTACATGAGATTTAAAAGATTAATTTAAAAGATAAGAGATTCATCAAGTATAAAACCAAGAAATTTTTATTCAGTCATAACATCTATTTCAGTACTCTAAGGTGTTAACCGATAATAGATTTGCGGCTTGTTTCTTTGATCTAAAAAATAACATTACTTTAGTTTAGTTTTAGTTTTTTTTAGCATTCGAGGTCAGATTTAAGCAAGAATGCCTTTGTTGCACAAAATCGAAAGTGACGACACAGGTTGATGTAATTTTGGTGCACTACAATAAATCACTGTGTTGTCAGCATAAAAATTTAAACTAGCACTAATATTAAAATCAAGATGATTAATATAGATAATAAAAAGTGGAGGCCACAAAACAGACCCCTGAGGAACACCCCTCATTATCTGTAAAGGTGCAGATGAGCAACGTTCCATTCACACACCTTGTGTCCTGTCCACTAAATCATTTTCAAACCAGGATATAGTGTCATTAGACAATCCTATTAATTTGAATCTAGAATTCAATATACTGGAATACATAGTATCAAAACAGTGATGTCCTTTATCAAGTGCATCAATAATGTCATTTAAGACCTTAATTGCAGCTGTAGTTGTACTATGTTTTTTTTTGTTTGTTTGTTTAGTTTTTTTTTTTTTTTTTTTCTGAAACCTGACTGATTGTGTGATAAAATATTATGTTCTGTTAAATGTGAGAGACCCCGGAGAACACACATGTAAACACAGGGAGAAATTATTCAGATACAGTAGATGTATCTGTTATATTTACATTATGAAAGTTATGCAGTATATAGAATGGTGTAAAAATACAGTGTATGCTATTGTACTGTTTAAGACTTCTGGATGTCTGAACTATTTGTTTCGTCTGGGTCTCAACCAATACATTCAACAGATTGTATAATATACGCAATTAATCGAAAACACTGCTTGTATTGTAATAAACATTTAAATATAGTTTCCTTTTAGTATAACTCAAATCAATTTTATATAAAAAAAAATTTCTTCTAAGCATACTATTACCCAAGTGAATATATGAAAACACAATGCAGCACACACATAGTAAAATGTCTCTCTGCATTCAGGCAACCTTTCCAAGATAAAATGGAGAGGGCAAAAATTCACTTTCTTACATAAGTACACTTTCATAATGAATTAAACATGGATAATTAAGGCACACATTCAACCAATTCCTGTAAAGAAAAAGGTATCAAAGTGAGACACTACTGTATCACATCGACTATTTCCCTTTATGTAGCAGCATAAAGTATTAAACTGTTTGATAAAAGGTATTTCCCAGTAAAACACTATGCCAAAACTGAAAGAAATTTCAGAAATGGTGAGGAAGATGGTGATTGAAACACATCAATCAGGGAAGGGTTACAAAGATATTTCAAAGGCTCTGGGACTCCAAAAAACCACAGTGAGAGCCACTATCAAGGACAACATCAAAGGACCTACAGGCCTCTCTAGAATCAATAAAGGTCACTGTTCATGACTCCACTATCAGGAAGACACTGGGTAAAAATGGTATCCATGGAAGAGTTGCGAGGTGAAAACCACTGCTAACCCAGAAATACATTAAGGTGACTAATTTTAAATTTAAGGGGGCAATTCGTTTTTCAAATTGGTGATAGGTGTTGGATAATGTCTTTTGCTTCAATTAAAAAAAAACTGTATTGTGTGTTTACTCAGGTTGCATTTGTTTTATGTTGTATTTTGTTTGAAGATCTAGAACTTTTTAGTATGAGATATACACAAAAAAGAAGAAATCAGGACTGTACATTGTCCTTCACCATTATGTGACAATTAGCATACCTAATTCTCTCTCTCTCTCTCTCTCACACACACACACACACACACACACACACACACATTCACCCCGATGTCCTACTTCTGGTTGGAGTTCCCATCGCCTGAAAACCATTTGCTGCTGCTGAGGATGGCCCCACATGGATAGCCTAAAGATTCATGAGATTACTGTGGATGGTACCACTTATACACCATGAAGATGGCTGTGTACTGCAATTGATATGCACAGTTTTGCTATGATAGCTTTAGGACTGTAATTGCCATGAACAGTTTAACACTCTTCAAAGTCTCCATCAGTGCACAGACAATTACTTCAACAAAAGAGACTTCATGTTAAAACTATAATGAATTTCCTGGTTACACAATTGGACTTTCTGACCATGTCGTACACAGTTTGCTTACCCAGCTCCTTGTATAGTAAATTGCAAAGTTGCTTTTACCTCAAGCTCACATTAAAGAAAAGGCATTCCATATTGGCCTCTTTACCTGTCTGGTAAATTCATTGAATTACCTGTCTGTTCATGGCTCTGAACAGCCTTTTAAAACATATTTTTTCCTAGATAGAACATTGCTGACATTACACCAAAGGCTTTTTTCTGTTTATCCAACTCCATTTTATGCATAAACCAAAATAGCATTAAGTCATGACATAACCAGAATGTAGTAATTTTATTTAATCACAGGTCTATCATTCGAACATCTTCATTATATAATCTGACATGGAGAACACCATTCTGGTGAGATATCACAGTGTAAATCAGTCTTAATAATCTTTATTATTACTTCATAGTTGTATAAGTGCAAACTTTTTGAAAAAAAAACTTTGAATTAGAGAAATGACTCATCCTCCTCCTCAGGGCTCCTCAACTACAACAGCAACAGTAGAAAAGAGAAAAGCTGCCAGCCCCCTCCAGAGCCCTGCTCAATGGCTTTGCTGAAGCAGGTAGGCGATGTTAAAATCACTTCTCTCAACACCATCTACAACTCCTATATGGACACCTGCCTCTACACTTAAATCACTGATTTCTTCCAGGCCACATAAACCCTGATTCATCCAATTCTTTCATCTTCCCTACAGCCTAAGTAAGTTTGATTATTAAATAATGTCTCTTCGTCAATACTGAAACATGCATGAGTGTCATTTCTAAAGATCCTTCATTTGTTACTCATAAGTCTATTCCTTTTATGCTTGGCATACTATTGTCACACTTGCATTGTACAACATTCCCATTCCAGATTTTCTCCACGTCAACATTTCTCTGTAGTTGGACAAATCAATTAATACCTGACTGATTTCCTACAAAAACAAGGAGAACTGAAGCAGAAGACCAAAAATAAGTGAATACATAAATCACATCACAATTCTTTTCTTGACCTCTGGATCAATGGATATTGTGACTCTAAAATGGTTAATCTAATGTAATGTATAAAAAAAAGGAAGCCTATTTTGCCTGTACAGCTAATTGGAATTCCTAATTCTCCTATAGATCCAAGTTCCCCAACCTTATCATATGCTATTAAAGGGTTTGTGTGGATGAGTTGACAAATTGGCAGTAACATATGAATGCAGCTTATAGTTATATCACTTCACACACACACACACACACACACACACACACACACAAGTAGTGCATTACATTATACCTGTGCTATTTCATTCCACTTGAAAGGCATTTAGGCATTATTTTTTAGATTTAACATATTAGTGATGACGATCCCAGATTCCTTAAAAGCCCAAAGTCCTGGTCTTTAGAAGCAGATACAGTATTGCCGTTAGGGAACTAGTCCAGTTAAACTATTTACCAAAAGAATGTATACAATTTACCCAGTAAAAAAAAAAATCAATGCTTAGTGCACACCTAAATATTATCTGAGGGTTTGTGTGATATGTTCAGCAAATCCAATTTGCAAAATAGGGTTAGCATCAAATAAGTTTAATCTATAATCAAATTTGAAATTTATTTTGGTTAACCCTCTTGTATTCTAATATTAAGAAAATGTATCTTTCCATTGCTTTCATAATTCTCTTCACAAATGCAATGTACTTTTGACAGAACATCGTAATTAATCTTCATGTTCCCTTAACCTTATGAGCCTGGGGCGGCTGTGGCTCAGTCGGTAGAGCGGGTTGTCCACCAATCCACACACCGTGGGGTTGGCGGTTCGAATCCCGGCCCGGGTGATCCCATGCCGAAGTGTCCTTGGGCAAGACACTGAACCCT
>JAFFST010053072.1:32551-60458 GCA_022414735.1 Noturus placidus
TTTGAGACAATGTACCATTGTAAAAAGCGCTATACAAATTGATAAATTATTATTATTATTATTATAATTTTCTTAAATAAATAAATAAATAAATAAACCCAACTGTAAACCAATGTCACATTACAATGCAAGTAGAATCTGGGCTTCACAACATTAGGCCTAGTGTGACCATGTAATGGTCCAAAAAAAAAAAATCACCATGGAATAATAACAATTGGAAAATTGTATTTCAATTAATTTCTGTTACATCTTATCTCACTGCACTAATAGTTGTTTTAGACACCTTGACCCATTTGTACCTTACACACCAGGTTCATTTCCCCGAAAATCCACAAACCCACATTCCCTAATTAGCTCATCCTGCCCTATAGCAAACCGCAGGTTTCTATTCAACATCAAGTGTGTACTATAATTCCAGTCAACATATAACCAATACATGGATATTGCCATATTGTTGCAGAATGCCCCTTAGCCTCAGGCATTCTCACCCACAAGTCATCATTATTAAGTGCATACACATCCACAGACAGTAAGCCTACTCTTATCCATTTAAGAAATCAATTCTGCTCCAACTCAATTCCATATGGACTGGTTATCCCCAGTCTCCTAAACCTCTTAAAGCTTGCTGCTGTCACCTCTGGATTGTTCATTAGAGACTTTGTAAAGCTTTTTGATGATGTCCATTGTATCTGCAACCTGCATTATTTCCTCCTGCCACGTCTGCTGCTATGGCAATGCATTGAGTGTCATCGCCTGTTCAATATGTTACGGGCCAGTCTAGGTTAGGCCGCACAAAGCAAGCATCTCAGGATTCAATGGAATGTGACCTTTAAAAATAAGGGAGCCAGGAATAACAATACAACCAGGTTTGTGTTAAAAAGTAGTGGTATATTGTAAGACACAATTATATACATATAACTGTACAAGGAACCAAACCAGGTGTAATTTCAGGGTGGGCCAAGGCCAAAACAATAGACAAAAAATTGTATTATTAGGTAGCTAGCTTACCTAAAAGGAAAATAAAGAAAATACCCAGATACTTCCCTAACTACCTAAGCCAAAAAACAGAGACAAAAGGACCGTTTCCCAAAAGAAATGGCAGCCACACCCCTACTGCCGGTGAACCAAGTGAGTCATATATACAATGGTGGATAGAATGTACAAAAACAGATACAGGGACAACCAAACTATAAAACCATGCAAAACTTAAAAACCAGAACAGCAGTCAGAATTAGCATAAAAAACCCAACACACATCTAGCCACCTCCAACATCCCACACCATTCTCACTACTCTTCCTCTTTAAATATGGCCGCCATTTAGTGATGTCATCCTGAGAGGCGGGAGCAAGGCAGGCAAGGGCAGGCTGGAAACTCTGGGAGGGAGTTCGGACCTGCACAAAAGATATGGCACAGCACACAAAAAAGTTCCCATCCTAAAGATAGCAGGTTGTAACGAATAACTACACTTTCTTCTTGAGAAACCTGGGGTTAATCAAGACTGACCCCGTACACTGTTCTGCCATTTTGTATCCTCCTCACTACTACCTCTTCATCAATATCTGGGACATGTTCACTAGTACCTTCACGTTCATTTCGTTCTCTAGTGGATTCAGATTGACTATTTATTCAGAACTACTATAACTTCCCTCTTCTCTTTAGCATTTCCAGGTCCTATTTCCTCATTAGCGTATGTTGTGTGTAGACAGATTATCTATTTAAAGCTGATATATCTGTTGCAAAAAAAGGTGCATGTACTTGTATATTAAATATACAGTCATGTGAAAAACACGTACACCCCATGGAAATTGTGAGCTTTTTTTGATGCTCATTTGATGCTCTTTGAAACAGTGCCTATTAATAAAGTTAACACACTCTACACATTGCTTTGCTGCCTCAGGGACTGGACAACTTGCATTCATTGATTCAACTATGAATTCTGCACCATATCAAAGAGTGCTTGAAATTAACGAGAGGTCATCTGTTCCATAGTTGGAGTTGAACTGAAAGTGGACCTTTCAACAGGATGATGAACCTAAGTGCACTAGCAAATCCACCAAGGAATGGCTCAAAAATAAGAAATGGAGGGTTACGAAATGGCCTAGTCAAAGCCCAGATTTGAATCCCACTGAGAAGTTGTGAGGCGATTTGAAACGGGCAGTGAAGTAAGCCCTTAAACATCTTTCAACTGAAAGAATATTGAATGGAGGAGTGATGAAAAATTCTAGCAAGCTTGCTGGACAATTATGAAAAACAAGTTGATTCTGCTTAAGGGAGCAATAATAGCTTCTGAGGCCAAGGGTGTACTTACTTTTTCCACAGAAGAATATTTCGTGTTGATATTTCTGTTGAATAAATGATTGAAAAAGCTGATTTTCCGTGTGGTTTTGTTCAAGTATATCAACTTTATTAATAAGCAATGTTTCAAAGATTATCAAACGTTTGCTTGTCTAAATATGTCAAAAAAGCCAACAATTTCAATGGGGTGTACTTATTTTTTAATGTTAATGTTAAGCCTTCTGTAAGGAGATGTTTATTTAACATTTATGGAAGGCCACTCGAGTTTCAGAACTTTGTAACAGAAAGTATGTTGAAGACACAGGGCTTTGTGCTTTCTGATTTCTCTGACACATGACAAGCTGAATTTTCAAGAAAATAATAGAAACAATCCATGTAGGTGTGATATTGGCCTAATGTGAAACATCACACCACCCTGTCATTGATTATTTTCATACAACAGCACATCCTGTCAGGTTTTATTCCTTACATAATGAAGAATTTAGAAATTTCAGATTGCACACAGTTTCAGGACAAACAAGGTTGAGTTGAGGCATATAAGGGTATCTTATAGCTATGGTAAGTGTATTCTGGACCTTTAACTTTTGGAATCTGGGCCAGAAATGTCACAAATGCAAGCAGCAACAAAGTGAGCCAAATGAAAGCCTGAGTCACAATCAGAAAGTACAAAATATGCATGACTAGAAAATATTTTATATAATCAAGAAGTGTCACAGATTAAGTTTAGCTCTGAGCAAGAAGTAATTGCTCCAAAAAACCCATCTGCAATGTTAATTATTTAATACAAAATACGAGAAAAATTAAATGACTGGTACAAAAATAGATGTCCAATAAGCTTGTGCTACTGTGAGTAAAAACAGTCAGTGGTTTTAAAGACCACAAAATACTTTCAGAAATCTGTATTGTGACATGATTTATCACAATATTTATATCATATTTTCATATTTCCCAGCCATGCACACTTTACCACTTAGGATTGTTTTTCCTGTTATCATGTTTAGATGTTTACAATAGAGCACATGGTGGCTTAGTGGTTGGCACGTTCGCCTCACACCTCCAGGGTCGGGGGTTCGATTCTCCACGTGCTGCGGGGATTTCCTTCCCCAAATCCAAAGACATGCATGGTAGGCTGATTGGCATGTCCAAAGTGTCCGTAGTGTGTGAATGTGTATGTGATTGTGCCCTGCGATGGATTGGCACCCTGTCCAGCATGTACCCTGCCTTGTGCCCAATGCTTCCCCCGTGACCATGAAGGAAGGATAAGCAGTGTAGAGATGGATGGATGGATGGATGGATGGATGTTTACCAATATTATGTTTATCATAAACACTCCTGGAGACCTAATGTAACATAAACATATTCAGTTAGTTAAGTGCATTAATACAGACTAACAAGTATGTACAAAATGAAGGAGTATATATGAATTCTCAGGAAGAGGAGGACTGTGTACTGTAGCCATGGCCCTTATCCTTTTCTGATGAAGTTTCTCATGTAACACAGAAAAAAGTGTTTCTCAGAAAAAAAAGTGACTGTTTCAGCTATGAAAAGCAATGTTGTCTCCTCATATTGTAAGTAAAAATATGATTGGGACCTAAATAGTGTCATTCTTTTTTTCTCAAAATACTCAACCATGAGTCAATCTGTTGTTATAGCAGGACTGATATATATATATATATATATATATATATATATATATATATATATATATATATATGACAGGCAAAAGTCTGACAGCACTGGTGAAAACTCTTCTGTTTGGCATTCTTTTTTTCAATTTAACACTAAGGTTCTCATTACAAATTATATTATCAGTAACAACATGAGTAAAAAGTACAATCTTTGAAATAGCTACATGAATTTCAGAGTTTCTTAGTTTTTGGTATGCTCACTTATTTTTTTGCTTTTATGGCAGTGTGTACTCGAACTGGCATGGACTCCACATTTTGTATATTGCTATAGATTTGTATACTGCTATTGTCTTTAGAGCTGCAACAACTAATCGATAAAATTGATAATAATCGATTATGAAAACTATTGTCAATGAATCTCATTATTGACTAGTTGGTGTGTGCACGGTACGTTTACTCGTTACCTTACTTCTGTTCCGAAAACATGCTTCAGAGTGTAAATACTAAAGTTGTGTCCCAAATGATGTACTATACTCTTACACTATGCACTGTGTACTCCGCTGTCTAGTGCAGTGTTTCTCACTACCGCTAGTGATGTAATTGCAGGGGGTCCGTAGGAAAGTTTACAAATAATAATTAATTTAAACATATATATATATATATATATATATTATATGTAACCCTCTTCGTCGGAGTGCTCCCCCAAATGGCTCTGCGTTGTGTTTGTGTGATGGATGAATGAGGACACCTAGATCGTGGTTGTCACAGTAGTGAAGCTTTCCTTTATTTATGCACATAACATAATTGCAGCACCTTTCCACAAGGAAACAGAACTGAACCAATGACAGCTCCACCCATGCAAAGAAGGGCTCACTCACACAATAAATCTAACAGAACACAGCTCCCCCCTAAGGCTGGGAGAAACATTTCACATCTTCCCTACATCCACCCCCTCTTTAAATGATGCCGTCCCAGACATCACTTAAAAAACAAAACAAAATTAAGTCAGTTTAACTCCTTAGATTATCTTTTAAGTGTCTGTGGGGTGTGTTTATTTATATGTATTGCTAAGGTAGAGCTTCTTTGCTTTAGCCTTTTCCCATAATTTCCTTCCTCTCTCTTCCTTCTCCTTATCACTTTCACTTTGGAGGACATGTATCTCCAGGGAGAGTCTATTTGGTGGGCGCCTTTTCTGCTCAGGATATCTCCTCTCTGGCCGATATCTCCTCTCCATGCTTCTCCCTTTCCCTCACAATCTCTCTCCACTGACTTCCATCCTCTTCATGCTCTTCGTCCACAACATCTGGCCATTCCACACTTGTACACTGTGTAATAGTGCCATTGTTTCCACTGTCAATTACATTTACATTTACATTTATTCATTTAGCAGACGCATTTATCCAAAGCGACTTACAAATGAGAGCACACTCACACACCAGTGGAAACAGAGCTGCCATGCAAGGTGCTAGCTTGCCATCGGGGGCAACTTAGGGTTCAGTGTTTTGCCCAAGGACACTTCGGCATGGGATCACCCGGGCCGGGATTCGAACCACCAACCCTACGGTTAGTGGATTAGTGGATAACCCGCTCTACCGACTGAGCCACAGCCGCAATTGTTTCCACTGCGACCTCTTCTTCCTCGGAAACACTTGAATCCATTCTAGACCTTTCCTCCATGTCAGGATCTGCTCGGGCAAGCCAATTGTAACTCACTGGGAAAAATATACACTGGGACAGAAGATTATGATGGATGACTCTTTCCCTGTCACCATCTTCTGGACAAACCACATAAACTGGAATTCCTGGCTGTTTCTTCACCACAATATATGGATGTGGTTCCCACTTATCAGCCAACTTCTGTTTCACCTCGACATAACACACTTTCACCATCACTCTGTCACCAGGTTGAAACATGTGGCTTTTGGCCTTCTTATCATAGTGCTTTTTCTGAAGATCCTTAGCATGCCTCGACATTCAGTCTGCCTGATCATAAGCATAAGTCAAGCACTCATGCAGAGTCTTGATATATTCACCGTACTCACATGGCTCTTTTGCTGTTGACAGGCCAAAAAGAAGATCAACAGGCAATCGTGGATGTCTACCATACATCAAGAAGTATGGGGAGAAACCAGTCGAATTGTGTTGCGTGCAGTTGTAAGCATGTGTCAGTGCGTCAATATATTCATGCCACCTGGGTTTTTTATCCGGGATCAAGAGTGCGCAACATATTAATTAGAGTTCTGTTAAATCTCTCTGTGATCCCATTGCTTTGTGGATGGTAGGGGCTAGTATGTGTCCTTGTAATTCCCATCAGCTTACACAACTTCTTTACCACTGTACTCTCAAAATTTCTGCCTTGAGCTGCATGGAGTCTTGCTGGTAAACCAAATTGACAGAAGAAATTTTTCCACAGCACCCTTGCCACGGTAACAGCCTTCTGGTCTTTTGTGGGGTAAGCCTGGGTGAATCTTGAGAAATGATCGGTGACAACCAGGACATTCTCTATTCCTCCCTTAGACTTCTCCAGGACAAGGAAATCCATGCAGATGAGTTCCATAGGGGCATTAGTGTGAATGCTCACCAGCGGAGCCCTATTTCCAGTGGGAGTTTTCCTCAGACAACATCTTTCACACTGCTCACACCAGGACTTTATTTCACACTGCATTCTCGGCCAAAAGAATCGTTCCTGAAACAGATTTAAGGTACGTTCAAATCCCAAATGACCGGAGTCGTCATGAATACTTGTTTTAGCCAAAAGTCGCATTTTTTCTGGAAAGACTAGCTGAGCAATGGACCGTTCCTGAACATCCTTAACTTGCCTATAAAGAATTCCATCTTTGACTACCAGCCTCCTCCACTATTTTAAGAGAAGCCGTGCATCTTTGCCATTTTCCAATCTTTCTCCACATCTTGGCTTTTTGTTAAGTGTCTTGTAATGTAGGACTGGTCCAATGACAGGGTCCTTCTTTTGATATCCTCTGATCTCCAGCTTTGTCACTGCAGGCAGAGCATCAGTACCCGCTCCAACAAACGGATTGGCTAGCTCATCAACCCTGTCCAGAAACTCTCTCTCCTTGCACACAGTTCTCTCCGTTTGCTCACTAACGTCTTCCTTCCTCCCTGACTCATCTCTGCAGGACTGGTCTTGCTGTGTGAAGGAAATGCACTGTGGGCAGGGCCAAAGAGTTTTTGTGACTTCTTGACCAGACATCCTTGAGAGTGTGTCGGCATTAGAATGGGACTTCCCTTGCCTGTACTCAATGTCAAAGTCAAACATGGCAAGCTCTGACACCCAACACTGACCTGTGGTGTCCAACTTCGCTGTACTCATCACATATTTAAGTGGGTTGTTGTCAGACAGCACAGAAAACGTATGTCCATAAAGGTGATCATAAAACTTATCTGTAACAGCCCACTTAAGAGCCAAAAACTCTAACTTATGCGCAGGGTAGCGGGTTTCAGGTGGTCTCAAACCTCGGCTTGCATAAGCAATTACTTTTTCCACACCATCTTGAACTTGTGCAAGGACCGCCCCAAGACCCTCACCAGAAGCATCCGTTTGCAATACAAATGGTAAGCTGAAGTTGGGGTAGCCCAGAACTGGTGCTGTAGTCAGCCTCTCCTTCAGTGCTTCAAATGCTCTCTCACATTCATCTGACCACTCAAACGATTTCACAGGTCCAGAACTTCCTTTCACCCCTCTTTTCTTCCTCTATGGGTCTTCAGAGGTAGGTCTATACAAGGGTGTCGCCAATGCTGCATACCCCTTGATGAACCGTCTGTAGTACCCAGAGAAACCAACAAACCCCAGCACTTCCTTCACACTTGACAGTCGTTTCCAGTCTCGGACTCTGTTTATCTTCTCAGGATCTGTATGAATACCCTCCGTGGACACCATACTTTCCTCAGTAGACTACACTTTTGAGGCTTCAGCTTCAACCCATGTTTACAGAGCCGGCTGAACACTACTTCCAACCGTTCAAGATGCTCTTCAAAAGTCCTTGAGAATATAATTATGTCGTCGAGGTAGATAAGGAGGCTCTCAAAGTTCAGATCACCCAAGCAGAAGGTCATCAATCTTTGGAAGGTTGATGGGGCATTCTGCAGACCAAACAGCATTCTGTTAGCCTTGTATAACCCCATGGGGGTGCTGAAAGCAGTTTTGAGCTTGTCGTGTTCAGCCACCTCAACTTGCCAGTGACCAGATGTAAGATCAAGAGTGGAGAAGAACCTTGCCTGTCCCAATGCCTCCAATGCTTCCTCTATTCTTGGTAGGGGAAAAGCATCTCTGATACTCCAGGAATTCAGTTCCCTGTAGTCCACGCAGATCCTCAGGGAGCAGTCTTTTTTAGAAACAACAATGATGGGGGATGCATAGGGGCTTTTGCTTGGATGGATGACTCCAGCTTCTTCCATCTCTGATATAGCCTTCCGCACTACCTTGTACTGAGACGGGGGTATTTTACGATAAGAGAGGTGGAAGGGTTTCGGGTCTACAAGAGGTATCTCATGTTGCACAGTAGTGGTATGTCCATAGTCCATGGAGTGTTTGGAGAAGACATCAGCATTTCTCCTCAGCAAATCCTGGAGCAACGCCAACTGCTTCTCACTTTCCACTGCTGCAGTACCAAGATCAACTCCACATGTCATACCATTAACAGTCTCAACCCTGGTCGTCTGCTGTTGACTTTGACAAGACGCTGACACTGACTTCTCACACTGACTCTGACGCACTGATTGGTTATGGCACGGCATTTGGCATTTTGTTCCTCTTCAATGACATTCCGAACCTCTTTTTCAGATAGACTCAAGAGCCTGATGGGAACACAACCTTTCTCCACATTAGCCAGCAACCTGGTAACCATAAGGCCTTCTGGAACCCTTTTTGAGGACTGGCTCTCCACTAGAACTGTGTAATGTGTTCCCATCGGTCCACCCATTATTCTGCCAATAACATCCTGCTCCTTACCAGCTGGTATCCTTAAACTGTGGCCAGGATACTGTACTTTGCCCACTTTACCCTTAGCTCCATCAGGTTCACTTTTACTCACAGCAACCATTTCAGAGTGCCACTCAGGATTGGTCAGCTTCACTTTGGCCAGATATTTTCTGCCATATGATGCTTGGAGGTCATTTCTGGTAACCCTTATTACTATAGTTCCAACTATAGTAACGGAACACTGGACCGGTACTCTGTTACAGGGACAACAAAAGCAGGAACATTTGAGTAGACCCTAACCAAAAACTTGAGGTTAATACAAAGCACAACAACATAGGATACGGGTTGACCAGCAGCACCTTTAATGGGGATGTCTGATGGCTGCAATTCCTGAAAACATAGGACAGGATGTCGGCGCCAGAACTCATCAGTAATTGTGGTTACTTGAGAGCCCAAGTCAATAAGAGCTTTACAAATTTCTCCATTCACTCCAACCAGCCATTCATTACAAGGACCTACCAGCGGGGTCTAGGCTGGTTTTGACCTGCCCATTTCATGTTGCTGGGGACTCTGTTGCATGCCTGTGGTTGCCCCGGTAACCACAGACCCATACGTGTTTAAATCCTGCCTGGACTCTGCTCTATTTTCAACCTGGGCTGCAGCATCCGTCATCACGGTCCGACACAGACTTGCAATGTGCCCTTGTTTTCCACAATGATAGCACACTACACCCCTTACTGCAGTGTCACTACTCTCTTGAGGTCTCTGGGTGTGAGGAAGCACAGTCCATGGTGATGCTCCAACTCTAGCTTCCAGCTGTGTAAACCTGTTGATCTGCTCCTCTTGACTGCTCACCAGTTTCTTCACCGTGGCTGTGAGTTCAGTAAGGTCTGTGTTCTGTCTATTTCCTTTCTCTGTTCTCGGCTTTACGCCACTCTGGTCACCACTCATAGGCGTAAACTGCGTCTGGGCGTACGTCTTTTTGGCCTTTGGCTGTGTCTGAAACTTCCTTGTCTCCTGAGCAAGATTACAAAGTTCTGCTTAAAGTTCATGAAAACTTAAAAGTCTAGGCTTCATCGGCGCTATCCTGTGAAAAACTTCTTCGTCACTCAATCCTCTCATGAGCTGACGAGTCAGTTTGCCATCCCGGTCCGGAAAAGGCTGACCTCCATACTGCGCATCTTCCACCGAATGCAAAGTGGCCTCCAGAGCAATGGCGTATGAACACGCTGATTCGCCAGGGTGCTGGTATCCCTCATAGAAATCAGCTAATGGGTCCAGGGATGTCTGCATATCACTATACTCAGCTCGTAGTTCTTCAAAAGCTCTGTCAGCAGTCTTCTCATTAGGAGGGAGATTCAGAACTAGCCTCCTGGCTTCACCACTCAAATGTCGCACTACAGTGGCAAAGGACAGGTTTGCAGGCATTCTTCCAGCATCAAGGAGGTATTGCATATCTCTTATCCAATCGTCAGTAAGTATCCTGCAATCAGGACCACCTCTGAACACTTCCACATTTCTAACTTGATGTGTCTGTGTAAAGCTGGGCTAGGGCGTGGTCATTGCAGAGGCATGAATGTATGCATCTTGCTGTTGAGCCACATGTGGAAGTGCAGTCTGTGATCTTTGCACTGAAATGGGTGGTTGCGCATACATATATGAACCATGAGGCACTGGTGCTGTCATAGGTGCAGAAACAGGAGGTGAGGAGGACACAACGGCACAGTTAGAATGTAAGGCATGTTGTCGATCGTTAGAATCGTGGTGTTTGAACGGAGTCTTTTTTCTGCAAAAAGGTGGTTCCAGACAAGATAGGAGGCGGTTGGAGTGTGTCAGGTGGTTTTAAGTACATGTCACTTGGCACACCATAACATAATGATGGAGGAACCTGAGTGGCTGTTGGATGACCAGGCAAGTTGATTTGGGGTGAAATAGCCATTGCAGCATGGGAGTACAGGCCATGTAAAGAAGTGAATATATTGGGTGCCTGCACCATACCTGGATAAGTAGAAATGTAAGTTTTAGGCGGCACAGTCTATGCTGGTGGCAAGTATGGGTCATTTGGAGATGGGGACATGTCAGTTGGCATTCTGTTGGCCACTCTTGGTGAAGCCTGAACGTTAGTGACATTGGCATGGATGTCAGTTCGGAACGAAACAGTCGGGACATTAGATGGGAGTGTGCTAACTGAAGACATGTGCATGGTGGTTGGAAGTCCATAGAATGGGTTATCTGGGGCTTGGGCATGAGCTGAGAGCTGCTGTTGCACAAAAGCGTTGGGGCAAGTGCCCAACTGGTGCCAGCTCACTGTCGAGGGGGGCACAATCTCTGTATGGGGCGCTAGCTGCCTAGCCTCTGGCCTGACAGACTGATGGGGGGTATCATTTGGCTGGGATACAGTTTCAATACTCACATCGACGGGCATGCTTACTTCATAATGTTGGATTTTGTCCTCCATTACTGGTAACCATGGGGTGGCATGAAAAGACTTGGGGTACTTGGGGACAAGGTCGATAAGGGGTGCTTTCATGGCACCCCTGCATATCACTTCCACTCCTTTCCATTTTCACGTCTGTGCAGCACACAATGTGTATGTACTGTGCAATACACTGTGTGAAATGTAAAAATATCAAAAGTGTAGTAAAGTGCAAACTAATGCTATAAGTGAATTTGTTGTATATATCTTAAGTTTCCTGTAATTACAAAGCAATTAATCATAAATGAAGGTAAATGTGGAAAAGAAGAAAAAAAATAACCCACTTCAAGAGATTCAAATACACCTGAATGCACAAAAGACTGATATTGTTTTAAAAAAAATAAAAAAAGCCATTCACAAATTTGTTACTCAAATCCACAAATTAACTCTCATAGCACAATGTCAAAAGTTCAGGGACAAAGAGAAAAAAAAAATTAATAAATCACTCTTAAGCAAAACTCAGTTCAATCCTACAATATATTTAACACTGTCACTTTAAGTCAAAAGAGAGTAGGTGGAATAATGTTTGGGGTTTTTTTTTTCTTTCTACCCGCACTTTAAATTTGTCGGATTGTTTACTTCCGTTGACATAGAAACCAACGATCCGGGTCACGGCACCAAAGATGTAACTCTCTTCGTCGGAGTGCTCCCCCAAATGGCTCTGCGTTGTGTTTGTGTGATGGATGAATGAGGAGGACACCGAGATTGTGGTTGTCACAGTAGTGAAGCTTTCCTTTATTTATGCACATAACATAATTGCAGCATCTTTCCACAAGGAAACAGAACTGAACCAACGACTGCTCCACCCATGCAAAGAAGGGCTCACTGACATAATAAATCTAACAGAACACAGCTCCCCCCTAAGGCTAGGAGAAACATTTCACATCTTACCTACATATACTGTATATACTTTTTTGTTAAATGTATCAACACATATTCAAATGAGATGTTTTAAAATTTATCAATTTGGTTATTTGCAAATATCACATTAGCTGAGCTGACGATTGTTCATTGATGGATTTATTTTAAATTAATTTACAAATGAAATGATAATTTGAAGACAAGTTCAAGTGTTGCAGTGGTGGACAAAATAAACAGAGGAAAATTCAGAGTCAAATTAAACATCACACCAACAATAAAATGTAAAAAAAAAAAAAATCTTATGTTAAATATTAATAAAATAAACCAACATATATAGAAATGATTGTTTGCTATATTGCCTATAATTGTTGTGGAGTAAAGGGGTCCTTGTGGATTGTTTGAAATATGCTAAGGGTCCAAAGCTCACAAAAGGTTGAGAACCACGGGTCTAGTGTAGGCATTTTAGAAAGGTAATATCGTCTCAAATGGAACACAGTTTTTTACTAACCTGAAAGTATGCCCCTATCCAATTAATCGATAAAATAATTGGCCAACTAATCGATTATGAAAATAATCATTAGTTGCAGCCCTAATTGTCTTGTAAACTTGTACTTTGAGCAATTTATGAAGTCATAAATAGAAAGCTATTTTTGTCTTATCTATTACCACATGCTGCACCAATGTGTAGTGTGTCTATAACTCCATGACTGCTAATGCAAAGATGGACATGTTAAAAAATTATTGACTTTTACTTGATAAATGCCAGCTTCCAGAGTTCTGATGTCATACAGAGTGGGCTGTAAAACTGCTGGATGACTGTGTTGTGTGCTGTGTGGGTACTTTGGTTAAAAAAAAAAAAAAAAGGTGGAATGGGTGCAGCGATGACAGCTACAGTCCTCGCTCATTAATCACATTGGCACAGTTATTAAATTTCTAATGTCTGCCAGGACAGTAATTGGGCACACACACTAACACACACAGGCTCTGGTCCAACTCTTGCTGACCTTTTCCTCTGTCTTAGTGGCAGATATAGTGATTAAGATCCCCATCTGTCTTATGAAGCTTAACTGTTACTCCCTCAGTCTAACCTTGTCTCTTTTCCATTTTCCATCCTCCTCTTTTTTCTCAACACACAGTTATGTCATCCAGCTTCCCATGAGTGACTTCACCATCTCTCCTTCTTACTCTCCATAGCTTGAAAATAAGCGAAAAATCACTAACAACAGATCTGACGGGTGTTGCCTTCCAAGTACACTTAAACATGCAACGCAAATCCAACCTACTAAACTATTCACTAACTCTTTTAAATGTCAAGTTTAAAAAAATGCTACATACATCAAATGTGTATCTTTCTTCTGTGATTTGCTAGACTGAGTGTCATAACAAGTACTACATTTAACCTGAAATTCATGACTTATGCTTTCATAGAGAATTAATCAATGCAAAATCCAAGATGTTACTACTTCTTAGTTATTTGCGTGCTCAGATTTCTAATGCATGCTCAGCTTTTTTCTAAGCAGATGTGCAAAATTTGCACATTTTCTTTAAGCAGGCAAAGATTCCACTAGTCAGGAAACAAGATTACATATGGGGTAGGCATATAGCAATAAGGTGGGTATAAAAAGTAAAGCACATGGCAGACATCTCGTCATCTCATCTGCAAAACAGTACAGGTGTTCATTTAGAAGTTAATTAAACTCAGGAGGAAACTTTCTTTGTCAGCATATACAGTTGTAATCAAAATTATTCTGGTCCCATTGTAAATCATGTTTATTGTCAAATTTTCACATTTTTAGCTGTTTTCAATGAACAAATCAAACAAAAACAATTGAAATAGTTCAACACAACAAATGCTTCAAGTGGTTTCCGAAAATTCAACTTATAATTTTCTTTTTCTGCCCTGTTCATGTATTTAATCATTTTTCTGCCCCTAGCCAGTTCAGCTCAAGCCGACCTGGTGCAACTAATGAAGCCCTTGATTAGTTGTCTCAGTTGTGCTTGAGAAAACACCTGTTTTGCATATTTGTGCTGTTGTGAGGGATTCTATTCAGGGGGTTGAATAATTTTGAGACTGGAGAAATCATTATTTCATTAAGGTCCTGAAAGAGATGTATGAGCGCTAGCTGATCCTCATCCCCTGCATCAGGAGACAGTTATGGACTTCCATATGCAACTTCATAGAAACGAGTTTCAAATGGAAGAATGGACTGATAATTGTGTAGTTGCCTGCACATGTTCTTTTAATATTTGTTAATAAACAAATATTTGGTAAGTCAGTGATGTTAGTTTGGCCTGCACTCCAGTAGCAAAAGCACAGCTGTGATGTATTTTCAGTTTCTGTCTATGTGATGCAGGTCAGTGGACTGACTGTACATATTTTTGATGAATGCATGTTTGTTCTACAATTTGGTAATGAAAATAATTTGTGAACAAAATAAACGTTCGCTTTTTCCATTGAAAAAAAAAAAAAAAAAAAAAAGGCGGCTGTGGCTCAGTTGGTAGAGCCGGTTGTCCACTAATCCACTAACCGTGGGGTTGGCGGTTCGAATCCCGGCCCGGGTGACTCCACATGCCGAAGTGTCCTTGGGCAAGACACTGAACCCTAAGTTGCCCCCAATGGCAAGCTGGCAGCTCTGCTACCATTGGTGTGTGAATGTGATCTCATTAGTAAGTCGCTTGTAAATGTAAAAATGATATTTCTGTAAAGCTGCTTTGATAAATATTTTTAATTTTATATTTTTAATTTGATAAATATATTTTTATAAAGCTGCTCTGTAAAGCTGCACACTCAAGCCAACTAGGATGGCCAGGAACCTTCGAGTGACTCTTGATGACAGCTTGACCTTTACAGACCCATCTGAACAACTGCACAGTCCTGTAGGTTCATCCTGTTCAACATCAAGAAAATACGACCCTACCTCACTGAACCGGCCACACAGATACTAGTCCAGGCTCTTGTTATCTCAAAACTGGGCTACTGCAATTCATTACTCTCGGACCTCCCGGCCAGCTCCATCACACCCCTTCAGATGATTCAGAATGTTACAGCACGCCTAGTCTTCAACCAGCCCAAGAGAACCCATGTCACTCCCCTCTTCATCTCCGTCCACTGGCTTCCTGTAGCCACCTGTATCAAATTCAAGGCCTTGATGCACACCTTCAAGACCTTGTCCGGAAAAGCCCCCTCCTACCTCAACACTCTCCTGAAGGCTTAAGTTCCCTCACGCAATCTGCGATCGATTAGCGACCGACGTTTAGTAGTACCTACTCAGCGTGGCTCAAGGTCCCTCTCAAGAACCTTCAAACTAACAGTTCCTCAGTGGTGGAATGAGCTTTCAACCTCAATCCGGATCTCAGAATCTCTCACCATCTTCAAAAAACAGCTAAAGACCCATCTCTTCCGTCAACATCTAACCAACCCATAAAATTATATATATATTTTAAATTGCACTTACAGCTCTACTCTGCGCACTTTGCTTCTTCTGGAACTAAATTAACGGATCTTGTATGGTAGCACTGCTTGTATTGTTCTCTGCTTGATATATCGCGTTGCTTGTATTTTCTCATTTGTAAGTCACTTTGGATAAAAGCCTCTGCTAAATGAATAAATGTAATGTAATGTCAACCACTTTAAGCATGCATTGTATTGAACAATTTCAGTTGCTTTTGTTTGATTTGTTCATGGCAATAAACCTGATTTGCAATTGGGGTGATAAAATGTTTTAATTGTAACTGTACAGTAACTGAAATAACAGCAAGATCTTAGCATTATAAGGTTGTATCAGGGTGAAGAGATTTTTTTTAGATATGGTACTTCAGCTTCTCACATTCCAGTAAGCAGAACTTTAAAGTACTGAAATTTATACTTGCAGCACAGCAAAATCAACACTTTAAGGTTACTTCAGTGGTGTATTATGGAAATTTTGAGACATTTATAAAGTGGATTTTTGAACACTGGCCAAATGCAGAGAAAAGTTTATTATTCTGTAAGCTCAAATACGTTTTTTTTTTATTATTATTTTATTTATTTTTTTACGTTCTAGTAATCTGTTTCTTATTATCTCCTTCTCTCGTTAGATAAACAATAAATTGTATAGCTCCATGGAGAAAGACATTTTTGGCATATTAAGACCATATTATGTTCATACTGTATATGCTTTTCAATAAGTTTTTTTTTACTCTCTCAATGTATTCTCTAAGATCTAAAATACAATATATTTAACTGTTAAAAAAATGAAGACAGGATATTTTCTGTGTAACCATACAAATATGTCTTAAAAATCTGCTAGACCTTCAGTCCCTCTTAAAGTTGGAATTCCCAGTTATTAAGCACATGACATGTATCTAGCTAATATGAGTAATGTTTAATCCTAAAGTTATCTGATTTTAGCCACAATATTATCTCCACTGTGCTTACAAATTTCTTTATAAATTGTAAAACCAGTGAACATCTAAAGATAAAAGTTACTTTCTCCTCTTGCTTTTCATACTGAGACTTCAAGTCTGTTCTGTTCTGTCAGGGTGTAAATAGAGGGTGAATTTTGATTGACCAAGGCTGCTTATGTTGTGTTTATCCTAAATGATGATTGTAAAACCCTGTTTATCTGTGATTTACATAGAGATAGATAACTTTTAATTAAAAATAAAGAGAATAAAGTATGCCCAAATTATTAAGTTTATCTTGATAACTTATGTTTTTAACAAAATGCAAATAATTTACATACAGATCAGATCAATCGCAAATTGATATACTCGCTGACCCTTAAGAAATCACCTTATACTGCTTTCGGTTGCAAACAAGTCAAAACAAATGTACCAAAATGTAAATATCACTGAGCAGACACGTAAATGCCATTAATGAGTGTGTGCTTCTGTTTTCTAGAAAATACAGAACACAAGGTTATAATGCCTCTGTCTGCGTTAATGCACCAAAATGGTGGCTTCCCATTACAAAATAAATTGCACCAAAATGGCCAAGAGGACAGGCAAACACCATCAGAACCATGTGCTTGTATTTTGTAGAAACCAGAAAATATGTGTTACTATTGATAATATTGTGTAGAACCAGGAGGAAGTCACAGATTACACTTAATTTTGAGCACTGGTTAATACCATATTATACCACGGGTTAATACCATACCACTGGTTAATATTATATTGATAATGCAGTGTTTGAATTATACCAAACCTCCATGGAACATAATCAGACTGAAAGATTGATGTGATATTATGCATCTTATTAGGCCTGTGTGTTATGTCTCACATGGCTAAAGAAGTATCAGGGTACTAGATTATTCACAAAATGTGTTTACAAACCTTAGTGACATTCTGAAAGATAGGCCTTGTGTAAATTGACTCAATACATTTCCCCTCCTGCCACTAGAGGCTGCACTCACCAGACTACTTGCTTGCTTTTAAAGTATTTAGCAGCTAATGAAAATTCGTTAATTTCGAAGTATGGCCAATCTCTGTGCAGTTTAAATCTTGTTATTGTCTTTATATTATTTGTACCCTTGCTCTGTTTATTATACCTGACTTTAAATTAGTACTACTGAGTATGGTTATTTGTGTTTTGACCCCTTCTTGCCTTATCACTGTGGAAATTTTGATTGCTGAAATTCTGTTTTTTTGTGATCAGTTGTTTTTTATTGGTTCAAGAACCATGTGTAATATTCCTGTTGTGCCATAAAGGAGTCTGTAGGTGCCATTCTTTGTCATAACCTAATAGTTTCTCCACTGCTCTGAAAGTGCTGATGGTGTATGTCACAATAGGGCCAAAAGATTTTTTGCAATGCTTCAAAGAAAGTCCAGAAAAAACTCAAATTGGTCTGACAATTGCTTCTTCTATTTCTTTACAAGGTGTGGAAACCAAAGACTCAAACCATGGCAGTCTTGGCAGTATGTAGTTGAAATTCATTGTGATATATCTCAAAATTAGGAAGGGAGAGACCTCCCTCCATTTTAGCGCGTTGCAGCATAGCCAATTTAAACATCGGTTGTTTTCCATTCCAAAGGAAGGTGTGGATTAAAGAGTCAAATCTTTAACACCATTTTGAGAGGGGTGGCAAAGGGATCATATCACTCAGAATATTTACCCGAGGTAATATATTCATTTTCACAGTCGAGACTCTATTGTAGTGAAGCAGGAAGTGTCCTCCATCTATAATTGTCTTTTATTTTAGCTTTCGAAAGATTTTTTTCCCCAGGAAGGTTATCAGATTTGTAATTGGAATACCTGATTGTATCTGAATATGCTGGGCTTTTTTATTTAATGGTAGAAAAGTTGATTTGTACCAATTGATCCCACAGTCAGAGAATTTCTTAAAACTATTTAATGTCCCTGATATACAGTATTTTGAATTGAGCCAAAATCTGTATTGAGCCATAAAATGCCATCTGCATAGAGAAATATTGCATTTTGGGTACCCTTTATTGAAATGGAACAGGTCTGTTCTTGTCTAATTTTTTGCGCTAGAGGTTCGAGGGACAGAGCAAATAACATTGACTTGTTTCTCTCAGAATATCAAAAGGTTGTGAGTGTAAGCCATTAGTTGCTATGATGCTGATGGATTATATTAAATATTTTAAACCATTTTAATAAATTTCTTATCAAACCCCAATTTTTCTTGAAATCTCCATAAATAATCCCAATTTAATCTGTCAAAAGCTTTGTCTGCATCTAAGGATAAAACTGCACAAGAGAAATGTTTATCTTTGCATTCAGTTATTACATGTAGCAAATGGCGTGTATTGTCTGCTGCTAAATGATGTGGAATAAAGCCAGATTGGTCACTATTAATTCATTTACAGATGTGTTTTTCAAGACATATTTTTGAATCTGAATTTATTAATGAAATTGGTCTAACATTTTAGCATTTTGTATGGTCTTTGTCTTTTTTGGTATTAAAGAAATTAGAGCTATATTCATTTCTTTTTCGAATTTCCCCTTAAGAATTGCTGTATTTATCGCGGCGTGCATAATTGGTCCTAGTAGGTCCCAAAAATGTAGGATTAATTCTGGTGGGATCCCATCTGGCCCAGGTACTTTCCCCATTCTTTACCATTTTAAATGCTGTACACAGTTCTTCAAGAGTTATAGGTTGGCTCATTTGCTCGGGTTCACTTACCATTAAATGTGGTGGATCTATGTCATGTAAAAATAGGGCGGCTGTGGCTCAGTGGGTAGAGCGGGTTGTCCACTAATCTGCTAATCGTGGGATTGGTGGTTCGAATCCCGGCCCGGATGATCCCATGCCGAAGTGTCCTTGGGCAAGACACTGAACCCTAAGTTGCCCCCGATGGCAAGCTAGCACCTTGCATGGAAGCTCTGCTACCATTGGTGTGTGAGTGTGCACTTGTAAGTCGCTTTGGATAAAAGCGTCTGCTAAATGAATAAAATGTAAAAATTTATGACACTCAACCATGTACGTGCTGTCCTCTGGCTGATAAAGATCTTTAAAATGATCTGTGAAGGTGTTAATTAATTGCTCTAGGATTGGTTACTAGGCCTTTTGTAGGAGAATGAATTGTGTGGATAATAGCCCTGGATTCACTTTGTCTAACGTGTAATGCCAGTAACTTGCTAAGTCTTGGACCATTATATTAATAATTCTGCCAAACTCTATGCATAATAAATTCAGCTTTTCTTCAAAGCAGATCATTTAGCTTGGACCTGGACCTCTCCAGTGCATTTTCAACAGATCTTTTCTATTTCCTTTGAGTATTTTTCTACCTATTGGGAGAGAATTATCAATTAGTACCGTGTACATCTCATATCGATTGACATCTGTGAAGTTCAGCTGCCATCTTGCCCATGAAGTGTCCGCAATCTGAAGCCTGAACTCTTCTTCTTCTTGTGGCGAAGAGAAAGACAGATTCTCACCATTGTGCGTAACATGCAGAGTGGCGGGGTAAATTAGAAAGGACTGGATTCCTACTGCTCGCAGCTCCTTCCATATATCCGCAAAGTTTTTATTTTTTATTTTTGCAAAATGTAGGCTCTGTAGTCAGCAAAAAACTTCAACCATTTCTCACCATCCAGGATTGGTCCCCTCTTGCTCACCTCTCTGGTCCCATCTAAAATAGTCTGATGGTCTTGATATCTCAGTATTTTGAAAATCATAGTGCAACCCATCTCCAGGGAACTATGATGGCCATAGATGCGATGGGCTCGCTCAATCTCTATCAGCCTGTTCGAAAGCATGGGGATCCAACTTGGAAGCATTTCTTGGAGAAAGAATATCGCAGCACCTCCCTCTCGGTTCAGTACAAGACCCACAATCCAAATGTTCTTGCGTCTTTCTCGATCCTCAAGTCCTGCCATTTTTGCTTGGAGCTTTGACACATCTGATTTGCAGCCGACTATGTCTTGTTTCAGTCCTCTCATCTCACGTTAGGCATTATCCACTTTATCAATAAGTCTGTGCACGATGGACATTTATAATTGAAACTCCACATTCCGCATTCATTGTGTCATGTCTTTCATGACACTGCAACTTCTTCTAACGTGTCTTGTTGTTTCTTTAATGCCAGTGAAATGGCGTCCGCCATGTCTTCGTTGTGAGTTGAAAATTTCGTCGGTGAGTATACAGGTTTGCATGTCAGGAGCTCCATCACATACGAAGCATTGATTGCTGAAATTCTTATTAAACCTTGCAAACGATCCTCACTCTGCTTCTGAGTCTCCAATGTTACACGTACAATGTATACCGTTGACCGACAACCACAATTGTATTGAAATATTATCAACATAAAGAGATATAAACATCAGATAATTAAAACATACAGTCCCCTCTGAAAGTATTGGTTTCTGTTTCTGTTATATCATGTTTTGTTTTGTTATATTTTGTTATATTTGTCATTTTGTTATACTGTTTTAGCTATACATTGAAAACATTTGGGTTTGTGATCAAAAGATGAATATGAGATGACAGATCAGCCTTTCGGCCTTCATTTCCTGATATTCACATCTAGATATGTTAAACAACTTAGAACCTTTTGTTTGAACCCACTTATTTTTTAAGTGATCAAAAATATTGACTGATATTCACTTCCTGAAGAGGCTGCAGTAAAAGCCTGGAAAAGAAAAATGCAACAGTTTAGTGATGTCAGTGGGTCATCAAGTCAGCTTGATGCAGTTATTGCAAACAAGGGACATTCAACCAAATATTAAGTGTTATTATTTTAATTTACTTTAAGTCTATCTATTCCGATACTTTTGCTCGCTTAAAAATTGAGTGGTCTTATGTTTTATGTTGTTTTATGTTGTTAATTCACTAGATGTAAATATCAAAATGAAAGCTGAAATTCTGATCTATTGTCTAATCTTTTGATCTCAACCCCAAATGTCTTCAGTGTATAGCAAAAAGAATGGCTTTGCCATTCTAATATTTTCAGAGTGGACTGTAGAAAGCAAATCTCGGTCTGCAGGTTATTCTTGATACAATGAAGATAAATGACAGCAATAAAATAATATTGTGTGAGGGAATCTGGTTGATGGGCTACCCAGTCAATCGACCATAAACTATAACTGTGTCTGTGTGGGGTAAATGAATGAAAAATAGGCCATTGAGTCAATTAAAATGACAACCTAGCCTCTCAATAACATGAACACAGAAACAAATTGCAACAGCAATTTTCTGCTCCCTAATCTGTTACCAGGGCAAGGGAATTGAAAACAAAACAAAACAAAAAACTCAACTCACCTATCAGGAATGAGGTTACTGCTAAATTAGATTTTAACCTTTAACTGCAAGTTGTCTTCTATTTATCAAATTGCTGCTAAACTAGCTAGCTTTGCTTCAGTGTTAAGCAAGGATAATTTATTTCTTATAGAAAGAAGACATGGCACCCAAAAATATTTACTCGTGAATATATGCCAAGAAGAGAGATTAAAACAAATAACAAAGCGTGCAGATAGAACAATCAATTCTGATCAGTGACTGGTCATTGGGAACATCAGCTTGTGCAAGTGTAAATCAGCCAGCCTTGACGCTCTGGTAGTGAGTTTACTGAACCTGCTCTCAACCCCAAATTGAACCCCAAGACACTGAACCCCAAGTTGCTCCCGATGGCAAGTTAGCGCCTTGCATGGCAGCTCTGCTACCATTGGTGTGTGTGTGAATGGGTGAATGAGACACAGTGTAAAGCACTTTGGATAAAAGTGCTATATAAGTGTGCCATTTGCCATTTAACCAGCAACAGTGGTGTGAGCTCATGAGCTGGACAGTCACTAACATTTGCTCAGCATTAACATTTTGCAGAATTGTGTTTTGTGATTGTTGAGGCCAAAAATGCTTGATTTTGCTGCAGCTTGTTTCAAAATTTGCGATGTAATTTGCAGAGATTTTTGTGCCTTTCTTTTGTGGAAAACTACTTTGCGTGAAATTGTTTTGCACGGTCTTTCACAGTGATGTTGGTAATTGAGACCTTTTAGATGTACTCATGTTCGATGAACGCAAAATCCAAGAGGGACTTGCTAAAGTAGTCTAAAAAGTCAAATGTAGCAGCAAAGTTGCTAAGCTGTTTAGTTAGTTTTACTTTTGAGTGTATCCCTGAAAACTGTTTGCCATGTAGTGAAAGAATGAGGAGTTAAATATTCCTAATCCTGTATCAACGTATCACTAACCATTTGACTTAAAGTATGTTAGGTGGATGAATGATGTTAGCTGTCATTTTCAAAGCACTAGCATGCAAAATATAGAAACAGGGCAGTGGTCTGATTAACCCGTTTAATCCCAATTTTTTCCCAGACACAAAACTATCCAAATCATGTGTCATTAGTATCCCTTTGAAACAATCAATCATAATTTTTTGAAATTTATTATTTCATTATTTCATTATTATATTATTATTTCAATATCTGCTGGAGATGCATTGATAGATCATTCAATAACATTTTTGTAGCCTTAGAAATGAAAGATTTTTTTTACGGTCACTATTGTGACCGGTGGGATTAAACGGGTTTTAATAGAGGGGAGGGTTCTTTATCAGTACTAGAATAATGAAAGCAACAGTCGTCTCCTACAAAAATGGACCGCTGTACAGTAGAATAGCCTTCAAATGTTTGGAACTCAGACACAGTCTGAATATTTTGTTAAAAATCTCTTCTCTTAGATCCAGATCTGGGGGTTCATGGGAAAAGAGAATTTTGGGATGTTTTCATGCTGTTGCAGATGGTGTGGTTTTGGTGCCAAATCCGACAATTGATTTTACTCATGTTTGGTCTGAACATTGATTTAACTTATTTAGTTGAAAAAGAGTAAAAAAAAAAAAAAATAGCGTTGTTTTCAAGTGTCTCCTGGATTATCAGCTAAAGTGTAGACCTCTGGGTGCACATTTATTGCCTCTCGCAAAGGGAATGCTTATGACACTGACCTATTTATACTGTGTGTCCTCCACATCATTGGAGAAATAGCTCCTCATAAAGAGCTACAGCCATTTGAGTCCTTAAGTATTTAAGAAATGCTTAATTTTCTATAGCGTCACATAAGGCTGGTTATGTCCTATAGCATATTTGTATGCGGATACCACATACAAGCCTTATTCCCTTAGCTCTGAGATCCCTGCTTATGATTCACAGATACAGCTAACAGAATATTTCTGGTCATCCATCTTACTATCAGTATAATATTCTTAATTGAGGTTTATTTTAAATACAAAAATAGCATTATCATTGCAGAATTCACACTTCCTTCCATCAAGCTGCTAGAAATAGATAATGCTGACGAGCCAAGAGCTCAGCCTCCTGGAGGAGCTGAATACACTTTTCAGAAAGCAGAAATTTCACTACTTTCATCCCATCTACTCTGACACTCAGGGCTGGTCGGTATACCAATACCGACCAAATACCGACCTTGTACAAATAAGTTAATTCTGGGTGGATAACTCCAGGACTACTGCACTGGTATAACAGTATTTATTTATTTTTCTAACCAAGATAATGGGGGAAAAGAACACTTTCAGTGATCTTGTATTACATATCAAAATAAATACAGTAGATATCATGCACCTGTAAATATTCACATTGAGAAACACAATGCCCGTAATGTTGCTTTTCTTAATATTGCAATCAAACTTGTAAGTTGTTGTGGTTCATTTTTTTTTTTTTTTTACATAAATTGTTCTTCCCATATTGATCACAATTAACAGGTCCAATGTGTGTTTAGCATTGACAATTTACTACTTTACTACTTATTTTAAGCTATTAAAAACAGTCACTGAGCTTGTTGTATCATTGTATTATAGATTAACCATAGTTACCCATTAAGAATTTTGGGGAAAACCTGCTGACTGCTGAAAAAGTTCAACTCTGAATAAATCTAAACAGTTTTTTATGGATGGATGATTTTCACACATGTAATGAATCTACATTTTAACATGTCAAGTGAAGGACAAAGCAAGAGTGCATATTGAGCAAGTCATGAGGTAAAAGTGATACAGACAGGAGGTAAAAGCTGGAAAACACTATGAAACTAAACCTAATCGACTGTGCACAGAGGTCTGTTTGACATTACAGCCTCAAACACGACAAGATTTCACAAAGGTTTGGTTCAGTCTCTTGCTCTCATACAGTATTTACTACTACCTAAACCATATCTGCCATTGAACGTGATAGCCTTCACCCTCCCAAGATGGGAGCTGTCAGATTATAGAAGACAATTTACTGGAATTGGCCAAGATTAAACATTGTTTGGGAAAAAAAATAGTCAAAAAGGAATTGTGTTCTGTGGTCATATAGCCCAGCCATACATACACAGGAATAGATTCATAACTCCTTTGGCTCTTGTTGAAATGGGATATTATAGAAGAAGAAAGCAGAGAAGCTCCATTCTTGATATGACTTGTGAGGGATGTTGCATTGCTATTTTGAGATGGAATATATAAATATACTGTAACATCTGTAACATGAATCTAGACATATTCTAAAAACTTTTTTATAATGATGTTCTAATTTCCTTCATTAAAAGTTCAGAAAGAGATCAGTAAAAAGAAGGCATTAGCTAAAAAGTCATTAGTCATTAGTAAAAAGAAGTTTGAGACAAGTCTCAGTGAGATCCATCAGAAGTTCAGCATCATGGGATGGGTACCATTTAATATCTATAGTTAATTACAATTACCATCATTTATATACCATGTTCGTGTTAAAATCCAAAATCTTTTACACAGAAAAGATGATAAGCTTGGCTGTATTGGTTATAAGTAAAGTAAAATCATAAAATCTACAGTCAGATAACTATTACTGAAAAAAGAAAATAAATAAATAAAAATACCAGCATCTATGAATAGCTTGCCACCACAAAGCAAAGTGCTAGTTATAGTAGGGCTGCACAATTAATCGAATATTGATCTCGATTACGATTTTGACTGCCCACGATTACATGAACATGATCGACTGAGATATTTATGTATAAAGTTCGTCCTCCGCTCATAGAAAACTCATCTCCAGATCAAATCAAGCGTTTCCTAAACTTGCAGTCAGTCACCATAGAGTGGTGCAGGGATGTTGTCATTTAGCATGCCAAAACCAGGAAACGAGTTAGCATTTTAGTGGTCGCGCTGCAATCTCCAGCACTTGCGCTCATGACACTAACAAGTTGCTAAACTGGACTACAGACGTTGTTGGGGACATTAAACCTCATAACGCCGAACAGAAAATGTCATTGCAAATAAACTGGTTCATGTATGCTGCGCACAATTTAAAAAAAAAAAAAAAAACATGGATGAATATTCATCCACAGAGTAAATTATAGAATTGAACTGAATTATGGAAAATGTTTTAAATCAAATTTGGTAAAGTTGTCAGAAGCTTGGTGATGGTGACATTGAAGTCGAGCGACCGTGGTGTAGTTTGTTTATAGGGTACAGTTAGCTGTTTATTTCTGCCGATTGTATTTAGGCTTCAAACTTCATAAAAGTTGTGTTCATTTATAAAAATTTTCGGTAAAAAATGACACTATCCCTGCACCATTCTACTGGGTAATTTTTCTGCGTTTCTCCTCCTGTAAACACTGTTATTGCCTTTTCTGCATACGCCTCATTTGTTTTCTTTTGGTTGCATATTGTTTTATTGGATTGCATATTTTCATTTGATTTATTTCATTTATCCTATATTTTGGGTACAATTTTATTTATATTTTGCTTCTATGAGATGATGCACTTTAAGGAGCAGTCTAATTTGATGAAAAGATTTGTACATTATCAGGAATGTAGCACAACATGGAGGTGAAAGCAGTGGTATGTTTATTTAAATGTGAAAGTGCAATAAAAATATGTTGTCCATAAAATCAATGAATAATCATGATAAATAATCGTGATCTCAATATTGATCAAAATAATAGTTATTATCATTTTGACCATAATCATGCAGACCTATGTTATAGACAGAACTTTATTGTCAGTGTTGGAATTAATACAGCAGCCAGGGTAGCTTGAGTAAGACATGGGTAATGTGCTCTGACTTTCTTATCCTGGGAAGGACATAGGCTGCTGAACTTAAAGTGGCAATAGGGCAGCCAGCCAGCAACACAATGAAAATGCAATAGTGCAGCAGAGGTTATGAAAGCATGAACGAGTTTCTCAGCTAGAGTAACTTTTATTTTGGATATGTTGGGGAAAAGCCAGCCTGACTGGTGGTATACAGTTTGCATGTAGATAAATTGCAGTAGTTTGTGGTTAAAAATGCTCTGTGTGTACTTGAAATATGCTACACTGGTCCAAATGGGTTCCAAAAAGATTCATGCTGTCTCAAACTTTAAAGTGTTTGCATACATACAGAATAACATATAGGGATCCAATTCATCGTTCATCGCTACTTGTTAAAAGTGCTGCCTTTTGACAGGTTTAAGCCAGGTTCAAGTGCCAAAATATACCGCTTAGTGTGAATTTCCAGCACACCACAGTGAGAAAGATTAGCAGTCATATCAGAAAGAAGGAAGTGAGAGGGAGAGACAGCATCAAGACTTTTAAGTCTTAAGACGTGCAGCTATGCAACACTAAGCTTTGCTTTTCCAGCTACCTTTCAAAAGAAATAGCAGTAGAAGCATTTTCATTGGTGTTTTGAAATCAACTTTTTTTTTCTTTACTTTTATAAGCTCTGGTTAGCAGCCTGGCCGCTGGCCCGGGTGTAAATGCACCAGCTCGTGTGTTAAATCGGCCTTGAATAATCTATGTATGTCAGTTTATTTTCCTTCTCTCCTCTCCTTTGTATAAGCTTCTGTTCATCACAGACTCACAAAAAGGTGTCCCACTGTTTTTGGATTTTGTCTAGCATTTATTCGTGACTTTCCCTCTAGCTATAGTTAGATCAGTTCATATTTGAAGGGCAGCACCATGCTGATGTGTATTAAGAGAAAAAAAAATAACCTTTGCCATTGTATTTTCTTCTGTTCTATTGAATCTATTGCAAAATCTTCCATAATTAAACTCTATAAGTTTCCGCTTCCAATTTCAATAAAAAGTAAAAAAAAAATAAATAAATCTGGTTTTGCAGAGCAGATGAGGAAATGAGCATGGCAATACCAACTGGTCATAAAATATAGTGCAGAGTCCTTTAGCAAAAAGAACATCAAAGCTCGTCTCAATTTCTCCACAACACATCTTGATGATCCCCAAGACTTTTGGGACAACATTCTGTGGACCGATGAGGCAAAAGTGGAACTCTTTGGAAGGTGTGTGTCCAAGTATATCTGGCGTAGAAGGAACACTGC